>PVKB01006570.1:0-57974 GCA_004027205.1 Ctenodactylus gundi
AGGGTCTTGCACGTGCTAAGCAAACACTCTAACCACCGCGTGATTCCTACAGTCCCTCATACTTAATTTTCAACAGATACAGAATAACTACATATTTATGGGACAGTGTGATATTTCAGTAAGTGCATATAATGTATAATGACTCAGAGTAATTATCATAACAACCATCTCAAACAGTTATCCCTTCTTTGTGGAAAGAACATTCATTTTTTTCCATTCTAGTTATTCTGAAATACATAATTACCATTAACTACAATCCATCACCCTTCTTCTTCTTCCCAACTGTAGTTTTACACCAATGAATTACTTTCCACCTGCAACTTTTTTCTTTCTTTCTTTCTTTTTTTTTTTTGTGAATGAAGATCAAGCCCAGGGCCTTAACACTAAGCTGAACCCCTGGCCAATTTTTATATCTGATTTTTAGATAGGGTCTTGTTAAGTTCTTAAGTTGCCCAGGCTGGGCTCAAATTTCTGAGCCTCCTAGAGTGCTGCGAGTACAGGCCTACACCACTGGGCCCAGCTAATATTTTTAAACAAAAATAGTATATAGGTATTGTTGTTTTTGAGTGTCACCTAATCCTCAAACTGTTCTAAGAATTCACTTCTTAGAGTCAGAACTTAGAGAGTTTTTAAGAAATGAAAGCTAACATCAGTCTCAAACAGTGTAACACGGTGGGCTGGAGGTGGAGCACAGGAGGCCCAGACACATGCCCCAGCACCGCAGGGCAGGGCAGGGAGGGGAGACAGAGGGAGAGAAAGCAGGTAGGCTAAACCCTCAGAATGTACTGACTTACATAAATAAGAGTATGAGAACTCACAAATGCCTACTCAACCCTATGTCAGAACACAAAACTCAGAGGGTTACTATTACTGCACCAGAGCCACAGTACTTGATTATAGAATATGAAAGAAAACCCTGGCATTTTTTTCTCTGAAGTGATAAGTTTTAATTTTTTTAAATAAACGGACCCTGATCTCTGCCTCAGGAACATTTTTCAAGTACCTTTGAGACAGAGACTCACTCTGTCGTCCAAGCTCCTACAGAATTCACTACGCAACCCAGGCTGACCTTAAATTCGTGGCAACCCTCCTGTCTCAGCCTACAAGTGCTAGGGTAACAGGCATAAGCCACCATGTCCCGCTAAGTAGTGGGAGGAATCAAAGCTAGGGCCTTGCATATGCAAGGCAAGCTCCATATCCACTAAGCTATGCCCAGAGCAAGTTTAGGGATAAAGGATCTGTCGCCACAAAGCAGTATGCTAGGGGATCAAAAATGTTGACTAGTGATTTCCTGTTTTTCTTATAAATGCAAGACACAAAATAAAAAATTTCTGAAAAATTAAAAACAAACTACATGAGCTCATCAAAAACATCATTTTCTCAAAGTATATCTCTCTCTTAAAAAAAAGCATGCTTCAAGAGAACAGCATTTTTGGGGGGCTGGAGGAAAAGCACAGTAGAGTGCTCGCTTAGAAAGCAGGAGACTTGAGTTCGATTCCCCAGCACCACATAAGCCACGCATGGTGGCACATACCTATTAACTCCAGCACTCAGGAGGCTAAAGAAGGATTGCCATGTGTTTGAGCTCAGCCTGGGCTACAGAGTTATAGTTCAGGACCAGCCCAGACTACAGAATGAGACCCTGTCTCAAAAATAGAAAAAAGTAAACAGTACTTTTGGGAAAAGGCAAGTCAAATAATTTGGAAAGAGGAAAATAAAATTCACACAAGAAAGCTTTTAGACTTCAGGATCAGAAAGAACAGTAAATGTGCTGGTAACAATAAGGAACCTACAAAATTAAAGTAATTTGGGTTTTCTTGTTCCTCCTTCTACATTTTAATGACACAGGAAGCCAGATGTAGCAGCACACACCTGTAATCCCAGAAGACTGCAAAGTGTTAGTTTCACCCTGGGCAACTTAGTTGACCCCATCAATAAATAAAATAGCACTAAAGATGTAGCTCAGTATGGAGATGCAGAGTTCAATCCCCAGTACAGTTTAAAAAAAAAGAGAGAGAGAGAGAGACTGGGCCTGGTAACTCAGGCCTTTTGGAGGCTGGGGCAGAAGAATTCCAAGCTGGAGCTCAGCCTGATCACCATAGCAACTTAGGGGGCCCCGATCTCAAATAAACAACAAAAAGGGGCTGGAGATATAGCTCACAGAGAAGGTCCTGGGTTCAATCCCCAAGTATTGCAGAAAAAAAGTAATAATATATGAAATTAGTATTTATTAGATTAATCTTAGACCTATTATTTCATTAAGTAGGCAATCTTACAAAAATTCTGAGCAACTTATAACACTGAATGGTCAAGTCCCAATTTAAACAGAACAAGAGATATAACACTGATGTAATCAATGGAATTTTTTTTTCTTCTTTATTTTCTATATTTCTTTCTTTCTTTCTTTCTTTCTTTTTTTTTGAGACAGGGTCTCACTCTGTAGCCCAGGCTGGTCCTGAACTCACTGGTATACCTCAGGCTGGCCCAGGACTCAGAGCAATCCACCTGCCTCGGCCTCCTGAGTGTTGGAATTACATGCATGTGCCACCCTGCCCAGCTTTATGTGGACCTGGGGAATCAACTCAGAGCCTTGCGCTTGAAAGTCAAGTGCTTTAACCACCATGACATTCCTCCAACCCTGGAAAAATATTTTAAGTTTATGGCTAAAAAATAAATGTCTCAAGTACTATGACACAAATAGTATATTAATTCAAGTCAGGACAACTCTTCTTGAAACTAAATAATTATTTTTTAAAAAACAAAAACAGATGCTTTAGAAAACAAAGATTTTTCTCTAACAGGAACTAATTTTATTTAAGTCCAATTTAAATACTTTACAGATTCCATGAATTCTGAGCCATCGCTTAGAAGTTTTCTTTAATCCGCTAACTCACCTAGCACAGGGCAATGATCTCTGTAGAAAGAGCCTCCTTTGGCATCCTGGACACACTTCAGATCAGACTAAGAAGAAAAGACAGCAGAAAAATCACACATGTGAACTTCAATTTCAGTCAAAACACACCCACTAGTGAAGAGTCCCATCCAGCTAATAGTCACGGCAACAGTGCTTTCAAAGCCAACTTTCCAAAGCCATCAGCCCCATCTTCAGACAGGCCATAGTTTTTTTTTTTGGAGTTTTTTGGACACAGGTATGACCACTGAAGGGATTATGTCAACTGAAGGAATTAGGACACCCAGGGTAGAGTCAAGTCTGCCTCTCCCTGAACACTAACCAATACACAGGGCCTCTACCATGTAGATCAGACTGGCCTGGACTGGCCTGAACTACCTCAGTCTTCTAGCATGCTGGGACTGCAGGCTTAGGCTATCACGCTGTCACGTCCAGCTATCAGTGACTGTTAGACAGCTGGACCAACAGAGGGGAACCCAACAGCCTTATAAACATACTAGATTCTCACTTTACAGACTTCCTTCCTTATGCATGTTCATGATTCAGATGGCTGAACTGTAACAAGAGGATAAGAAAGGAAAAACCAGAGGAAAGCGTAACAAACGCTATGGCTCTCCTTCCCCCCACACCTCGTTCACGGACACTGCTCACCATGCCCTCGAAGCCAACTCTGTAAAGGTTCTTAGCCCCGTTATCCCACAGGACATAGGCTGCGCTGTGCGGGCTGGACGCACTCCAGTCCTGGATCTCTGTGACCTAGTGCAAATGAGGGAGAACAGACCTTGTGAGAAATGGGCCAGGAGAGGTTACTGCTCTCAAATCTTAAGAATTATCGCAACTTTGGAACCTGTGTAATAAGATCATGAACAAAACTTATTTGCCAAATGTCACTTCTACATGTAATTAATTCATCATTAAAACCACACTTTTCCAGAACTACAAGGAAATTTCTAAAACTGCTATAGAAATATTAATTTGGGAAGCTCAGAGAACACACTAACAGGTTATTAGAAAATAAATAATTGTGAAATTATGTAATAAGATTTTAAATCTTTATATTTTCAAAGGTTTCTTTTAAGCCAGTTATACTTAATACAAAATCTAAAATCTTTGACCAAATACCCAAAATGATTCAAGATAACCTGTTCTCTGATTAGCCAGAAAATGACAAGCACAAAGTCCTTAGGGAACCCGAGGGGCAACATCCAAGCAGGCTGCCCTGCTTCTTCCCATGGCAGTGTCCCTCAGCTGTCCCCAGACGAGCAGGCCACTCAGGGAAAACTGCTTTCCCTCCAGGGAGGTCCAGAGATGCTCTCCGCACCACAGGCAGCCACTCTGATGCTCAGAATGACGGGAGGTCACACGCTCCAGGCTGCCAGAGCTGAGGGGCGCAACACCAAGCACAAAGAAATGGCACAGAGCAAGCGCCCACCTTGAGCCTTCTGGCAAAACTCGTCTACAGATTGGAGTGGGGAGCCCAGCACACACAGCCCAGCTGACCCTTACCCATTCAGCAACACTTCAGAAGTGTAAAAACGCATTAGTACTCTAAACAAAATCTATAATGACTTGTCTTTTTGTCCTGTACTAAATAGTTTTGTAAGTTAGGTACTTTATGGTACATTTCTAGAAATAAAAAGGTTTAAGATTTAATAAACCATCTGAGAAATATTTAAACTGTTAGTAAATAAGGCAATTTATTCTTTTAGATGTTGAAATGCATTATACATTACAAAAATATAGAATATGTAAATTTTAAATAAAAAAGAAATGAACACTCACACAATTACTACACAGCCTAAAAAGACACCTACCTCCTAGCACTTGTCAGGCCTCCTCTACACACCTCACCAATGGCATCCTCCTGTGTCCCAGGAGAGGTGATTACCACCCTGAACTGAAACCAGTGATTGCCTACAATGGCTTAAGTAAACACAGTATTACCTTACACAGCAATGCTCTACCATGGAAGATAGATTCTTTACCTTCTAACAGAGTCAGATGCTACATCATTGATTTTTTTAAATGCTGTATTAAACATGCCTGGATTTTTCTAGAAGGAACAAAAAAAAAACCTACTTCATCATCTAAGAAATTTATTCAAATTAAATTCACCCTAAACTTCAAATTACTTGAAATATGGCAAGCTCATTAATCAATTCTGAACCATTAAATGAAACATTTTCATTTGTTAATATGATGACATACATTAACAATGACAGAGAAACAAAGTGGAAGGCATAAAAAATAAGTTATTTTATACTTCCATTTCCGGAAATATATGCAATGTCTGCTAAAACCGTTAGCTACAAGGTCACCAAGAGGCAGCCTACAGCAGAGACCCATCTCAGTATCACCTGCACCCAGTCAACATCAGTAATAGTGACATGGTATGACGACACATGCCTCCAATCCACGCCACAGAAAATACACTCCATCACCTGTGGAGCACATGTACCAGAATAAAACCAAATAAACCTCATCTAGCTGTAACAACTAGTTTATAAGAAACCAAAGGACAGAGGAACAAGTTAATACCACAGATACATAGCCAACTGTAAAGAATCTGGTTTCTTCAACAAGTGGCATTTTTTTAAAGGTTCATAATTATTAAAAGTTGACGAGTACAAGTGAATCTGTTATACTGTCTTTCTACTGATGCATGTTGGAGGTTTTCCACTGTGTTTCAAAACCAAAGAAATATGATCTACTTCATCTATTCTGATTGATGTATTCAAAAGCACCTATGAAACAAAAATAGACTTAAGGTACTAACATGAGCAATGTATTTTAGAACTGCTTTAACAACTTACAACAGGAACCTGGATGCACAGCTCAGTAGTTAAAGAGCTTGACGAGAAGAGCACAAGGACATGAGTTCAATTTCCCAGCGCCACATAAGGTGGACATGGTAGAACACGCCTACAATCCCATCATCCAGGAGACTAAGGCAGGAGAATTCAAGAACAGCCTGAACTACACAGTGAGCGCAGAACCAGTCTGGCCTACAGCAAAAGCCTAGACTACAGGGCTAGACCCTATCTAGAAGAATGAGTGTGAACAAATGAGTGCAAAGAAAAGACCAGACCAGTCCAGACCAGAGGAGGCCAGGCACAGTGACAACCGCCTATTATCCCTGCCACTCTGGAAGCTGAGGCAGGAGAATCCAAATTCCAAATTCTGGACTCACCCTGGGCAATTTAGAGACACTGTCTCAAAATAAATAGAGCTGAGGATGTAGCACAGTGGTAAAGTAATTGCCCACCACGCTCAAGGACCTAAGGTCACGATCTAACACCAATAAATAAATAAATAAATCCAAGAAACAAAAACCATAACACAAAATTAACATGAGTTACAACAGACAACTGAGATAAGTAGCCAGCACTGAAGGCAAAGTGACATGGGAATTTTCTTGCCACATACCCTCAGGCCAAAAAAGGCAGACCATAAAATAATTAGGGCTGGAAATGTAGCTCAACTAGTACACAAGATCCAACATTCAATACCCAGCATCACAATTATAACCAAGAAAGTACTTGGTTTTAAACATCAACTTAAACTATGTTACCTTGAAGATTTTTTATTATATAAAGTTCCCTCATTCAGTCAAACATGCAAGATGGTTACATTTATTTTTCCTCATTTTGTTCTTAAAATCCTAACAAACCAAAAACGTAATAAAGAGACTCAAAGCCTCAAGAATGCTTCATATTATGCTCACAAAACAGAGCTAATGCAGCAAGATCCAAATAACTGCCATTTATGTGGCTTCAAACTCGTAACAGCAACTGCCTTCCAAAGCTAATGACACAATGACTTCCAGTCTTCTGACTACATCATGAGTAGCAAAGAATATAATAAAGTCACCTATTAGGGTAGAAGTATTAAAAACTTGGCTCTCATGTACCTTTTCAAAAGAGGAGAGGAAACTAAACAGGATGACATAATGGGATATGGAAAACATGTAGTATTAACAGGTGGTGGTGAAGACCTGCTGTCTCAGTACTCCTACGGGCTGAGGCAGGAAGGTGGCAAATTCCAATTCAGCCTGGGCAACTCAGCAACTTAGTAAAACACTGTCTCAAAATAAAAATAGTGAAGCCTGATCTCAAAATAAAACTAAAGGAACTGAGGATGTAGCTCAGTGGGAAGACCCTGGCTTCAATCACCAGTACCAGAAAGAAAGAAAGAAAGACAGACAGACAGACAGACAGACAGAGAAACAAAGAGAACAAAACATGTAATACAATGAGGAAGGAGGCAAAGCATTGATCGTGGGACCTCAAAGGGAGTTTCCAAAAGGACCACTAGCTGACAGGTCCAGAGGGTGACACACACCAGGTAAGTTCACGCTCTTACCAGTAAGACTCCGACCCCGCACCATTTCTGAACCTGAGAACACCTGCCCAAGTGAGACTGGCCCACACCCACCCCACATGCACCTGGCTTGTCTGGACTACATAATGACATTCTCACTTACCACCACCCCCTGAATCAGCTGAGGTCTTTCAGCCTGTGCCCCACCCCTAGACGATTCCACTGTAACCTACTCCTAAAACTCCGAGGTGGGCTATGGCAGTAGTTCCCAACATTTTTGACACCAGGGTCCAGTTAGCTGGAATCATTCATTCTCCCAAGAACAGGAGGGATGTGTTCTGCAGTCAGGTGCTGGAGGACAGCTTGAAAGGGCAGTAGCAGCAGAAGCAAGTGGGGACCAAAGCCCTGCAGGATGTCTGTCAATCAGCAGCAACATCAGAGACAAATGTGTGTACGCTGACAGGAGGAACCTGAGCTCCACTGGACTGGTTCCTCCGCCAGGGGCTGAGGATCCCTGGGCAATGGTAAGCTCAGAGCAAAATATACACAGCAACCCATCTCCTTGGAAGGTATTCCTGCCCAATATCCAGCACCTCGCCCTTCCTTGGCTGACCAATAGCCTGTGCTGATCCCTATGCTCCCAGGACTCATCATGACTATCCCAGGAGGACTCCTGAAATGTCCCCAAAAGCCTTATGGTATTTGGATTCTAAGCAATGCCCAGGGAGCCACGTGCCATTAAGAAGCAGGACCTGGTCCGAAGGGGCGGATCACTGGACAGGACCTGAAAGGTAGATGCTAACTTCGCCCTTCCTCACTTACTCTGCGTCCTGACTGCCATGGGGTGAACGGCTTTGCCTCAAGGAAAGCCTCTCCCATGTGCTTCCACCATCTCCAGCCACCCACGAATGGACTGAGAACTTCAACTGTGAGCTTAAATAAATATTTCCTCTCTACTCACAGAATCTACTCCCTTTGTACTCCCGTGGGAGTCTGCCCTGACAGAACAGTTCTGTTCCCTCCCTGTAATAGCTAGGCTTATGACCGCTGCCTGGGTTTTTACAACTTCAAGACTAGGCTGTAGGAATAGCTTAGTGGACAAAGCACTTCCCTAGCAAGCATATGGCCCCAGGTGTGACTCCCCAGCTGGGTATGCGGCACATGCCTGTAATCTAACCACTTAGGAAGCTGTGGCAGGAGGATTGCCCTGAGTTCAAGAAGGCGAACCTGGGTTACACAGTCAGCTCAAGACTGGCCTGGACAACAGAGTACAACTCTGCCTCAAAAAAAGTAAAATAAATAAATAAATAAAACTTCAATACTAAATTTTTTAAAAGTAAAGAAAAACAAAGAAATGATGAATATACAAATCAGGACACCGGCTACCTTGGTAGGGCTGCAACTAGGATGGGTAACAGAGGCTTAAATACTTCTTAACTTGTATGTTGAAGACAAGCGTTCATCTTACTACTTGCAATGGTTTGAATTTCAAATGTCACCCATGCCTCCAGTCCTCTGATGCTGCTGGGAGGTGGGGCCTGGCTGGAAGGGATGGATCCTTACAATTTGACCCAGAGGGATTGTGTCAGCTTGTTGAGATTGGGGGAATCCCCAGGGCAGAGCTCGCAGGTGTGTGTTACAGACCTGTGGGCCAGGAAGTGAGGGAGGGGCCCCACCTCAGGGCCCACCCACAATGCCCCCAGCCTGAACTAAGTTAAGGAAGGAAGAAAAAGCACTGTTACAGCTTTTCCTGGGAAAGCTCTGGCCTTCCACTTGTTCTCCAGACATCACCTCTCCTCTCCCTCACTTGGCTTCCTGTCTGCTGCTCCGTGAAGAACTTTTCTCTGATTAGACCTCTTCCATGTGCTTCCGCCACGGCTGGCTGCCCATGAATGGACTGTGTATGACTTTCTGAAACTGAGAGCTAACTAAGTATTTTTTGCCTTAAGTTGTGGATGTTGGGTATACTGTCCCTGCAATAAACAAGTAATTGAGACACTACTTTTTTTTTTTTTTTTTTTTGATGGCTTTGTGGTACTGGGGTTCCAGCCCAGGGCCTTCAGACTGAGCCACATCCCCAGATCACTTCTGATTTTGACAAAGGGTCTCACTAAACTACTAAGTCACCAAGGCCAGGCTCAAACTTACAATCTTCCTGCCTCAGTCCCTCAGAGCACTGAGGTTACAGGTCTGCCCCAATGGACTCAGCAGATTACTATTCCTTCAGCTCTCATGTACACTTCATATATCCCTTGACACGCGTGATGCAAGGCTGCCGTGGACCTTGAAGAGGCTGCCTGCTGCCAAGCTGCACAGCTGCGGTGCAGCACAAGGCCGGCATCAGCCCACGCCTCCTGTGCTGGGCCTGTGTGGAGGTCAGCAGCTACCCAGCTCTTAAGGTTGAGCATCTTTTCCACCAGTTCCCGAAGCATGGCCTCTTGAAGATCTCACAATCTAGAAGTGGCAGCTTTTATTTGCACTCCTCTACTTTCTTTTCGAAGCAATGCTTCTCAAAATTCAATGTCTATACACAACCTTGGAGCTTGTGAGAATGAAAATGCTCATCTAAAAAGTCTACAAAGAGAAGGACCTACTACCTCAGGTGATACCAGTGCTGCTGGTCACCACTCCACTCTGCATTCTCAATCATTCACATTTACAGCTTTTCATCTTTGTCCCTTAAATATTGCAGAATATAAGCTCCAGGGGGTAAGGAACTGTGTCATTTTTGCTCATGCCGCATTTCCAATCCTTGGTTCAGAGACACACACGGTAAGTATTCAACTCAACTTAATTTTGAAAAAAGGTAAAAGTCTATTTCCTTAATAGAAGGTATTTTTCTCTTTTGGGGGTTTGAAGAGGCAGCACTAGAGACCGAACCGGTGCCTCACGCCCCACGCTGGGAGTCACCAGGCTACAATCCCAGCCCCATCTCTTGAGACAGGGTCTGGCTGAGTCCCCAGAGATGACCTTAAACCTCAGCACATACCAGGCAAAAGGAAGTACATGAAGTATGATGGCAGGACACACCTGTCTGACTTCCAACCGTTACGAGATCTCGTCTTTTTTTTTTTTTTTTTTTGAGAAAGTCTCACTCTGTCATCCAGGCTGGTCCTAAACTCACTTTGTTGTCTAGGCTGGCCTCAAATTCACAGCAATCTTCCTGCCTCAGCTTCCTGAGTGCTGGGATTACAAGAGTACACTACCACAACCAGCTTACGTGCTGCTGGGGAATTGAACTCACAGCCTTGCGCTTGCTAGGCAAGGGCACTAACCACACTGCTATTCCTTCAGCTCAAACCTTATTATTTAAAACTAAATCAACAACACTACTCTAAATTTGCAAAATTATTTGAAAAACTATTTTTTAAAAATTTCAAAAGTACACAAAACACCAAGTCTGTACAAAGGAGGCTTTCGAGTTCCTGTGAAGACTTTGATGAAAACTTTGAAACCATTATTCATCAATGCTCTTCAAGAAGGTGACAGTGGAATTGATGGCAAAAGCCCCAAGTGTGAAATGCCACTCACATTAGTCCGTCTGGCCTATGACAGCACAGAACACACCCGATGAACGAGAGGCCAGCCCAAAGAGCGGAGCTCGAAGAAAAACACAACCGCTCACTTATCTGCCTCCAGCTACATGAGTTATACAGAAGTCCACCAGAGTAACTGCTCTGACTGACCCTGCAGCCCCACGTGACTGAGAGGGCACAGGCACACCTAGGGACGAGCTCGCCACGCACCTGCCCATGGTGGGAGAAGGTGAGGATGGCTTGACCGTAAACACATGTGCTTCCTGTCAATTTAAAAGAGAGCGGGGAGAGCTGCTATTGCCCCAGAACCAGGAACATAAAACAAGACAAAGGACTGTGTTCACTGCAGTGCCACGGGACTGAACACAGGGTCTCTCACCACACGTGCAAGGCAAGAGTTTGACTCCTAAATTCTACCTCCGCGGCACAAGGTGCCGCTTAGAGCACCGACCCAAACAGGGGCATGGGAAAGGTGGTCAGGGCAACAAGCCAGCAATATGAATGCTAAGCACAGGTCAAACCATTCCCTCTAGCAATGCCAACAGCTGAGAAATGTAGGGTGAAAGGACAAAAAAAATCTTAAAAAGTGCTATTAGAATAGGAAAAACACTGACCAGGAAACTCATTTATAGTAGTAACAGACAGCCCTGCACATTCACTATTCCAGAATCCACAGTGAGAAGGAAAGCACCATACCTTGCCCCTACGTCCATTCCCTCCGTCCTGGTCTTCCCACTGCCAGTCCACCCCTCGGACCACTCGGGCTCCTGCGAAGATGCCTCGGGCTGTAATCTTCTTAGATTTTCGACGAGACTCTAACAGAACCCTAAAAATAAAATTATTGATTTGCAGGTTTACATTAAAATAGGTAATAGTAATTTATATATAAAAGCACTCGTATAAAGTGTGTTACACTCCTTGAAAGAAAAACAATGTTATATTGTCCATTTCACAAATGAGGAAACTTGATCTCAAAAAAGTTAAATAATTTGCCTATGGCTGCACAACATCCTCTATAACAGAGTCAAAACCTGAACCCAGTCAGGCCACTCCAGGGTCTCATGATACTCTTCACGATCCCTCCAGAGCTGTCACACAGGGAACCTGAGGGAGGCCTAAGGAAGTCAGTTCTGCAACCTCTGGCCCTACCCGCTGCTTCCAAGAACAAACAGAAGCCCAGTGTTAGGACACTTGGGGTACATGGTGCATTTTAGTCTACAAAAGTTGGTGGCCAAGAATTCAAAAATTTAAGAGAACCACTTATTTCAATTAAATGTATCTGTGGCCCAGACTTGACATACACTATCTCTGAGGCACTGCACACTTACAGAAGATTAAAGACCATGAAAAGTCATCTTGCTTAACTGTCTGGACCACCAGGCTTCTGCAAGAGTATCTCTCTTTCTTATTCTTATACAACTTTCTCATTCATATACGCAGTGAAGTTTGGGGGGATTGGTTTAATTTTTCTAATTTTATCTCATTTTTAGGATATCTTTTTTATTCCTTAATTATAAGGGAAAAACAAAAATAACTTGTTCAAAACTATTCAGTTAATACATGGCTGGAATATCACTGGCATTGAGACACTGTGACTCAAAAATATCTTATCTATTCCTATTGAACAGGATGGCACAAGCCTGAAATCCCAGCACTCAGGAGGCTGAGACAGGAGGGCTGCTTTGAATCTGAGGCCAGCCTGGGCCATATGGTGTGTTTAGAACCAAACTGGACCATGTCTAATAAACAAAGCAAAACAGTAACATAGTAACTATAATAATACTCATAGCTGTATCTCTGCATTCTTACTCCCATGCTCTAACAATGTCTACATGAGCACCCATTCAGAGTCAATACTCCTCTCATTGCTCCTAAGACACACCGTATACATCTCTACCACAGTATAACCATTGCAGACCCATTATTTTCTCTCAACTGTAAACGCCTTAATAATACTATGTCTTACTGATTCTCAAACCTCCACAAATATAGTAGTTGCCACTTGTTCTTACCAGATGGCTGCTGAAAGTGGGGTATGGTAGCACACACCTGTTGTCTCAGCACTCAGGAAGCTGAGGCAGAAAGATTGCTGTAAGTTCAAGGCCGGCCTGGGCTACAGAGTGAGACCCTGCCTCAGAGAAAAAAAAAATCCTAGATGTCTGCTGACTCGATCAGCTGGTCCATGTGTTCATATGGTACCTGTTACCGCTTAGCAGAAAAAGAAGGCAAGGAAGGCCAGGTACACGAATGGGCTTCCCTCGGGCTGCCCTGGCATCACCCATCACTGGGAGGTGCCAGGTGGCTACACTAGCCTAGACAAGAGCAGTCAGGTCCTCTTGGCAAGATACATACAGTTCCATCTTCACAGAACTCTATCTTGCTAGTTCATGTCCCACCAGGTCCAGTCTGGCTTGCTGTTTGCCATCTCTGATACTCAACCAACTGTCAGAAGCCATTTCCTAATGCTACTTTCAGGCTAAGTAGTATAAACCTTGAATATAAACAAGGAATATGACTGAAGAAAAAAGCTTTCCCTACCGCTCGCTTCCTGGTGTTGTGATTCTGTAAAAACGATGCCTTAAATGATGCTTATCTCCATGGTAACACACGGTGCAGAGGTCGTAGTTTGTACACTCGGCACACTTCCACCGGATGCCTATGATTGGCTGCTGGCGGCAGGTATCACACATAGTCCCATCGTGCTTGATGCCTGTAGAAACAAATTCACACATTACTTACAAACATTTATTTGCATAATATTTTCTGAAGGAAAAAAACAGCAGCATTTCACAGGTATTTTAATAAAGTCAGGGGGAAAATGCATATGCCAAATTTAGTTCCAAGATAGCAGATCTAAAATATTTTAATCAATATGAATCATAAAAGTAGGAGCTCTTAATTTTCACCAGCAACAGCACAACTCAGAGCACTCACCTTGTTCTCATCCAGAAATTAAAACTTAGGCTTAGCACAGGAAAAAAGAAAATAAAAAGGAATCCTTTACCTCCATGTAATGTTTCAGACTAGGAAAACTCAGAGCTTTGGAAGAATTTTGACCTACTCTCCAGGGGCACAACTACCCTAAGAGAAACAATCACTTTATCCTGATTTTATGGAAACAAACTACCGATTAACTTAAACACCTATAGAGTTTGGGGTTTTCCCCTTAAACTGTATATTTTAAAAAATGATTAGCAAGCAGGTTCCCCTAATTATTGAAGGAAGCCAGTCCACAACGGAAGGAGGTGGGTGTTTTCCCCATCAGGAAAAGGAAGCACTTGGAAAATGACCTCCACTAAGTGTTCACGAGAACCGATGACACAGACACCACAGCTCTACAAGACAGCCCATCAGTCATGAAAAGAACGTCCTCCACAGGACAGTATGCCCAGGAAATACTCCTTCACTAGTTTCCCATATTTCGACACATTCAATAAACTGAAACAAAAATTGTCTTAAATACAATGTGGCTTATGAACACTGGTGTCACTTTATAAACACACCCCGCACACTGAAGTACACACGAAAGCTGTACTACATGCACAATGGTGGCACTGCCCTGGACTGGGGCTCTGCCTCTGTCAACAACTATCTTTATGCCCTTGAAAAAGGCACTAGAGACCAAGGGTATGCATACAGAATAATGGCATTTCTGTTTCTAAATATCTGGAGGCGGGTACAGGGCAAATACGGTGAGATTTAGATGGAACAAGACATGCCATGCTAGGGGTGGATACTGGGGACAAGTAAGAATTAGAGTCACTACTTCGTCTAGGCTGAGAAGTTTTCCATTAAAAAAAAAGAAATCCTTTTCATTCTCAGAACCTCATGCACCTTCAAAGAAGGCACTATGTTCTAAAAATCAAGTATGATGGTTACAAACACCAAAAATGGAGCACAAAATTAACACGACCACTGAAGTCTACAAGAATTAAAACCTTACTGCTACTTCCCGGTAAGAAAGAAAACACTGGCATTACTCATTTTCCATTATCCACATAGCCAGATTTAGAACAAAGGACCAAACTTGATGTTAATCCTGTGCTTGAGCCAAAGTTGAAAGGAAGAAGACAGCAAGGCATCCTGGTGCAGGCCTGTGATTCCAGCACTGGGTCAAGGCTGAGAGTTCAAGGTCCACCAGGACCACATAGTGAGTTCAGGGCCAGCCTGGACCACAGAGCGACCCTGTCTCAGGGAGAGAGACAGGCACAGACAGAAAGAGACAGGAAGACGAGACAGAAAGAGAGAAGAGAAAGATGGGGGGGGGGGAAGGAGAGCAGGGAAGAGGGAAAGAGCACTGAAGGGCCGCAGGGGTGCCTGCAGCCTACACAGGTGTGTGACGCCCAGCACCCAATGTGTTCCATGTGCTTTCTGCAGTCTCTTGCCTCTGAACGCCCTGTGGCACAGAGAAAACGACAGACACCAGCGTCCAGTGAGTCACTCAGAATCAACTTTTCCTCCTGGCGTCAGGCCCTCTGCTGCTTTCAAATACCACTTTTTCCATAAATGTGGGCAAGAGACAGCAAGAAAGTAAAGGTGACTAGAGAAAGGGGATTCAAGTTTTAAGACAAAGGTGGTTTGAATTAAAGTGGGGGCAGCATTAGTACAGAAAGTCCAGAGTTACTAAGGGCCAGCTGCACACATGTAATCCCAGCTGCACACCTGCAATCTCAGTTACCGGGGAGGCACATGCAAGAGGACCACAAATTCAAGGTTAGCCTGGGCAACCTGGGAAGATCCGGACTCAGATCCGGACTCAGAGATGGGGATGTAGCTCACAGATAAAGCGCTTCTTTGGCACAATCCCTAGTATCACAAAAGCAGAAATAAAAACAGGGACTTGGTGGCTATGGGTCAGGAGAGAGAAGATATAGAAAGTTAAAATAAGAAAGCATAACTGAGATCAGAGAAATATCCGAGATATTTAAGATCAGGCAATTAAGCAATAAACAAACTGAAATCTAGAGCTGTGACGAGACAGCCACCAACAAAAAATAAGTAAGAGCATGTCATGATCATCAGGATGTGGTCAGTAAGCATGAGTCTAGCACACAGGAGGCCCTGGGCTGGCTCACCACACTCACACACACATAAGCACACGCATACATGCACATACAAAAACAAAGCCCAGGTCTTCATTTACAGGAATGAGCTCACCTAAGAAACAGAATCAGAAAAGGAATAAGAATGAAATATCACATAGTTTCTCTAATATGAGAAACTCAGAATACAGAATCAAATGGGTAAGTTGTTGGGAGTTCTGGGGGGATGAAGGAGAGGGTGGGAGGGCCAAAAGGGGGAGGGAAAGGGATGGTAATGCTGATGTGATATATATATATATATATATATATACACACACACACACACACACACACACACACACACACACACACACATACATATATATGCACTAAATTCTCAAGCTCACTGTAACCACTGTGTATCACAGATATATACTAATAAAAATGGGGGGAGTAAAAAGAATTGTTAAAAAATCTTATGACAGATGGTAAGCCCCTCTAAAAAGAAAAACAAGAAATCACATTAGAATGCAGAGCATGTTCAATGAATCAGGAAGCTTCAGGATTTAGTAGTATCACGGTCTGGATGTGGAATGTCCTCCAAAAGCCTCATTCATGTATTTGGATGTTGTAAAATACTCATGTGCTGTTGAGAGATGGAGCCTGGTTGGAGGAGGCAGAGCACAGGGGCATGACCCAGAAGGGGCGGGCCACCTGGGAGGAAACACCACCCTTCCTTCCAGACATGGCTCCCTGTCTGCCGTGCTCTGAGGAGCTGTATAGCTGTGCCCCTAGCATGTGTGTTCACCATCACTGGCTGCCCACATAAGAACAGTAACCTTTGGAAATTGTGAGCTATGCTAAATCTCTCCTCCCTTAAGCTGTGGATGTCGGATATTCTGTGCCAGCAACTAGAAAGTAACTAAGACAAGCAGGAACACGAACTACAACCAGAAACTCGGAGATAAATAATAGTCAAGCAGGGAATGACAAGTGCAGACATGATGGCTGACCTTTGTATTTATATTGCTACATTACATGGAAGCAACAGGGACTGCAGGAATGGCACAGAGGTTAAAGCATTTGCCTTGCAAGCACAGGCCCTGAGTTGATTCCCCGGCACCACATAAAGCTGAGCATGGGGGCACAAGCTGTAATTCCAGCACTTGGGAGACTGAGGCAGAGGGACTGTCCTGAGTCCAAGGCCAGCCGGAGTTACACCAGTGAGTTCAGGACCAGCATGGACTACAGAGCAAGACCTTGTCTCAAAAATAAATAAATAAATAAATAAATAAATAAATAAATAAATAAATGGCAGGAACAGCTCAGTATACATCTGTAGTGCTAGCTATCAGGAGGCTGGTAGAGACCAGCCTGAGCAACAACAGGAAACTTCATCTCAAGAAATGCATAAATATACCAATGAATGAATACATAAGTAAGTAAATGGTAAAAACAAGAGTATATGATTTAAGACTCCAGTTCTATAACATACCAGCTACATGACATTTAAAAATAACTTCAGCTTCTCAAGGATCAATCACACGAACTACCAACTGCACACGCACACCCGCTCCAGGGAGGCTGCTGATCCAACGCAGAGGTGCAGGCACTCTGAAGGGTTTTAAAGAAAATGCAAAAAGCCCCACTGAATTTTAAAATCGAGTTAAATAATCCAGTGATCAAAATTACCTCATCCCTAAAGCAAACTCTGCAATACTTACAGAAAACTCAAAGGACTTAGATAAGTCTCATAGACTGCACACAAGGAGCACGCAATGACTCAGGTAGGAATCCAACATGTCAGGAAAGCACCCAGTAGTACCCCATCCATGAGGGCCCTCTCACCAGCACCCCATCTCCGGCTCGCTCCCATGCTGATGGGCTCTCAGGGTGGGCCCTGACTTCTCAGTACAGACAGTTCCTCTGAACAGTTCTCACTCCAGAGCTGCCTTACAAGGAGCACCATGGCCTAGCAGATGACCCACTTTTCATGAGTAAATACATATGCTCTGTACTTGAGCACAATTAACTCTGGTTGTATCGATTATGAAATTTTTTAACAGCCACATTAATCCCAAAAGAACTTAATGCTGCTCTAACCTAAATGTATATAAGCCTAAAATTTAAAACCACAAAAATATAATCATATAAGTCTACGCTCTCCTTACATCCTAATAGTATTCACTTCTATCTTCTAGAATATATACATCAGAGGGTTAAATGCTACTATAATCAGTTCTTCCCTTCCAGGAGTATAAATGAACCCACAGAAAAGGGCTTGACTCTTTTCTTTAATTATAAAATAATCTTTTAATTATAAGTACCCAAATAACCCACAAACTAGATTAAACATTCCTACCCATCCCTTGAGTTATGAAAATTTACTATACTTTAAGTCTTATGTAATCTGTCAGGCACATGCTTGTAATCCTAGCTACTTGGGACACTGAGGTAGAAGGCCTGAAGTTCAAGGACAACCATAGCCATTTAGCAACACTATATGTGAAAAGAAAAGGACAAAAAAAAAAAAAAACTTAGTCTGGTGGCAAAGGCCTACAATCCTGGCATTGGGAGGCCGAGGCAGGAGGATGGCAAGTTCGAACCAAGCCCGGGCAATTTAGGAACATAAATGGACTCTGTCTCAAAATCTGTCATAATTGTATGATCAGGGCTACTAAAATAAAAATTAAACTTTCATAAACCTGCATCTTCTTAAGAGAAAAGCCAAAGATCACTAATCTCTACATGACTTCTAAAATCCACAGATTTTCCCATGAAAACACTGTATCCCTGCTTTCCTCAAGCAGTGTGCTGCTGCTTTGGTCCTGGAAGCCAAGAGAATGTTTAATTAGGAGGAGAGACAGGATGAGGCCCTAGCATTAAGTAGTGACCACAAGCCCCCACGGACCCCTGGGCCACCTCCAAATGCCTGACCCACAGGAGCCAGGAGCATAGGAAATATTCCTGCCTCTCAATTTTAGGGTGATTTATTATGTAACCACAGTAACTGGAACAAAGCAAGGGGAAAATATCCTGATGCTAGCTCCCTATGGTGCAATGAAATAAAAACAAACTGAAGATAAAATATAAAAAGTTAGATAATTTTTAATTAAAAAATCATAAAAGTGCTGGTAAAAAGTTACACATATTTTACAGTTTTAAGGAAAATATTTTTTAAAAACCCAGCTAGCAATGTTGAGAAGACAGAAATGGATACATCACTTGCAAAATGCTTCTTCAAACACCTTAGGAGACTCTGACCCTGCCTTCCAATTACTTTAACAGTATGCACAAAGCTACTCAATTATTTGCAGTCAATACAGAACTGATGTTGGAAATGTGAGGCTACTTACATGTAAACTCTGCTAATCCACAGGGAAATTCTATGTGGTTAAAGCAAGTAGAAAACATGTTGTTGACATGACAAATTATCACTTTATCAAGTTGGCTGCAAAAACTACAGTGTAACTATTTCGGGGAAAAGTTACACAACACATCAAGTACACAGGCACAAGAAAACTAGAAAGGTAAGTCCCCAGATGGGATGATGGCATTGCCCTGGCAAGATCCCTGCATTCTGCACTCTGTCTCATTAATACCAAAAAGCAGCTGGGTGAGTGGGAGCTCTTAAAAGGAAAGACAAGAATCAGTGATGGCGTGTGTAACCCTTAAGTCTAAAACTAAAAACAAAGACATGAGAAACCCTGAGCAAATATTTACAGAAATCAACTTCCAAATTACTTTAGTAAGACTTTAGAGATGCTACTTAGTTCTTATTTTTGAATCTTTACAGAGTCATACCATACTTATGAAAAGAAAACGCACACTACCTACTCTACTCGTCCAGCCACATGCAGAAGTTGCTACAGTTTAATAGCTGCATTTGTCTTATCGCAGGAAAGCTGAGCAAAATGTCATAATTAATGTAAATGGTATTAATAATAAATGGCCACACAGCACTTTAGTTTTCCAACAATGTGTAAAGTAGGTCTCAAATTTAGTTTTGTCATCACAGAATACAAAAATGTACTAAGTCGGTATTTACCCTAAATTAACAGTGCATCCCTCCACTTCACACACACAGAGGACAGCTCAGAACTACTGACTTAATCAAATTTTTCATCTCTAAGTTCATTTTCATCGAAACACAAAGATAATATTCATGAGCTCATCATCTCTCTACCAACTTTCTTTTAAAGGAACCACTTAAACTCACAAGGACAACTGGGGAGAACGCTATAATTCATGGTTTTAAAAAAGACTTCAGGAAAACCATTAATGCACACAAAAGCATATCCAAATCCTTTCTTGGTTCCCACAGTTCAAATGCCAAGAAAGCCACGGAGCAGCTGGGAAGCAGACTAGCCCTGAGAACTGGAAAAAAGCGAACAAAGCGACACACGCCACTCCTCAAATGAGCACTAGGGAAGATTTTATGAGAATGCAACTGACTTTCAAGCTCGTATTTACAGAAAACATCAACCAGAAGGGCATTAAATAGCAAAGCCAAGGTCTCGGTGATCAGTCTCACCCGTTTCATTCTCCTCTAAAACCATCGCCCTGGCAAGACTTAGTCCTTACAATTTTTATTCTCAAGAACTGAATTAGCGAACTAAACCCATCAGTCCTCCTTCTCCTTGCGGTAGACATCACAGTACCCTGGAGAGTTAGCTGATGCTCTTTTCCATTGCTAAGCTTTATGAAGACATCTGCCACCATTAAATCAACCACCTGATGACAGCTTTTGACACCTTCTACTGAAACTCAAATGACCATCTGCTCTAAGTTTTAATGGCATCTTGCCTAAGTTCAACAATGGGGAATTTACATAGCTGAAGGCTTTGTGACTAAGTAAAGCATGCTACTCAATCAACATCATTAACTGTAAGCTCTTAAGAGGACCAGTAAAAATCGCTCAAACTTACAAATTACTGATTACAGATATGAAAGTTACAAATGGAAAAACATTAAGCTTGTAAATAGAAAAGACAGAGAATAGAAATTTTCACTACCAGCAACTCAGCCAGTGAAGCATTTCAACACAGAACATCCACATTAGCACTTCAATAGCAAAAGAGAAAAGCAATGTAGATGTTCATTAGCCACACAAATATATACATTAGGCATATGATGGAATACCTAAAATTAACATTCAACAGCTATGCAATGCAATTTCAACTTAGATAAATCCTTTAACCATAAACGCTGAGCTTTAAAAAAGAAGCTTAAAAAAACCTTTTGTTTCTAGATGAACTTGGAGGTAGTTATTATATTACTGATTTACCCATTGAGATGTCTTAAATATTATGTAACAAATTTTAAGAATGTTTTAAAAAAGTAAAAATTTACACCATAAACTAAGAAGTCACTAAAATTTTGCCAAATTAAGATAGTTTACTTAACGTAAAAAATAAAACACAAATCCTTAATATTTAGATGTAACTAGTAACTGTGACATAACTGTGGCTGTCATTCAAACCATCAAGAAATCCTATTTCTGGTTTATAGATTTATTCGATTTTAACCCTGCATCAAATGGGACAAAAAATATTACAGAGATTAAGGAGGGCTCATTTTATTCTCCCTGAACCACAGAGGTCATCTCAACTGCAATTACAGTGCCTAATGAGGACAAGGCCTTTGTGACCCGCCAGCTGGTCACAATATTGCACATTCCTTACTCTTGAGAAATATTAATGAAAATAGGATTGATAGTATTAATACTAGCCACTAATTATCAGTACCAAGCTTGGTACTCCACAAACATTTCCCCTTCCTGACAATCCTAAAACCAGCATTATTATCCCCATTTTATAGGGGAAAAATAAAAAACACACAGAAGACTCAAAAGAAGAAATTGGCCTGATGTCATCTGAGGAAGTGACAGTCTCAAATTCAAACCCAGATGTGACTGATAATACACTTGCCCCAGTGCACCCCCCGCAGCACATGCACACACACACGGGCACACACACCCCTAGCACTGATCTTATCTGAATAATAATTATGTATCTAGGGCCTTGTCCTCATTCAACTCATTGCTTTTAAAAATGAAAGTTATTAAATCTTATTCTAATATTCAAAACAGGTCTAGGTGATAAATTTTAAATATTAAGAAGACATTTTAAAATTAATTTCAGTAGTGTCACAGAAATACCATCTATTTCCAATCAGTTGTAGCACACTAAGAAAATACCTTTAAAGGTGTCTCATCCAAAATCTACAGCTCCCTTTTCCTACCTTTTCCGTTGGACAAATCATTCTATACTTTTGCAGCCTCTGCTGTTCCACTGCAAGCATTTGTAATACAATTGTGACCATGCCCTTCCACAATGCGAAAGAAGCTGTTAAATGAGGCAGAGAATTGAAAATTTTAGTAACTTATTTGTTATTTTTAGCATTTGTTACACAGAATTGAAAAAAAGTCAATGAGATGAAACATAAAATTAGGAATGTTATCCATTTTAACAGCTGGCAAGCAAAATATCTGATTTTAAAGAACACAACCTGCATTCCTTGCTTGACTTACTCCAGCCTCATTTTACTGGGTCAAGAATTAGGCTCACAATTGGCAAAAACAAGGAATGACAGAGTCGGGTTTGAGCTGCTACCAGCTCTTTACTTGTGAGCTTGGGCAAGTTCATTTTCCATGGCCTGTTTCTCATCAGTAAAATGAAGGCCACTGTCTTCATCACTTTCCAGTCCCTGGAACACAACACCCAGCAGGCACAACTTAAAGGAGGAAAGCTTTATTTTAGCTCACAGTTCACAGATCTCAGTAAGCTGGTAATTGCTGGCAATGGCAGAAAGGCTAGGCAAAGACAGGGCAACTGAAGGCTTTCAACACATCACAGCCAGGAGGCAGAACCTGAGAAGGCAGAGCCAGCAAGGCGACTTGTCCTCTGGGCCACACCTCCAGTGACCCATCCTTTTAATCAGGTCCTACCTTCTAATAGCACAGGAAATCATCATCGGATTAATCCTCCTGACCCAATTAACCCCCAGGGAGTCAATCACCTTCCAAATACTAAGGCTTGTAGGAGACATTCCAGACTCAAACCATAACACTTACTGAACAATATTCTTAAGAAAACTGATAGAGGTTAAGTGTATGAAACATCCAGCAGTGCCAGACACAAGACTAGAGCTCAGCAAATGTTACTCCATTCTCCTAGTTAAGAGGTTTGGTAAAACCAAGACTGAAAAAATGCCGATTCTTGGTCTCCTAAAGTATTAAATGTTTCACTATAGTCTGGAAAGAGACAGGAAAGAAGATAGTAAGGGCATCATAATACAAAATATTACAACTCCAACCTTCCATGATTTATATCAACAGCCCTGAAAAACTCCCAGAAAACAAACGGTGATTTCTTTACATAAGTAAAAAGCACCCACCCCATTTCTTTTTTAAAAGAACAAAATTATTATCAAGAAGATAAATTCATTTTGCACATATACATATCAATAAAATGGGGGGGAAAAAAGAAAATAAATTCACCCCCGGATAAAACCGAATACTTTTAGCATCAGGGTGTGCTCTTGAGAATATAAACTAATTCTAACCAAAGCAATTATTTATATAGGTAAATGTGCTTTAAAATAATAATAATAAACAGAGCTATGGATGAAGCTCAGCGGTAGAGTATTTGCCTAGCACATTCAATCTCCAGCATCACAAAACAATAAGTAACCAAAAACATCACGCCTGGACTGGACTGCTTTCCATTACAACATCACCTCCTCCACTAACTCAAAATCTTACCCTATTCTAGCTGTATTTCACAAGATAATCTACACATCGGTTGTTTAGAATCCAAAACTCATTTTCAAACTCTGAAGGTAATCTGAGAACATGACTTTTTCCCAAGAACCTGTGTAGGGAAGCGCCTCTGTAGGTAAAAAGAGGCAAAACTGCCACTGTGCTCCGAGCTCCATCTCCGCGACCACTGATCGCGATAGCCATGGCTCCAGACGTGGCGAGAGAGGCAAGTTAAATGGTATGCAGGCAGATGAGAGCATCTGAGGGAAGAGATGGGCTCAGGAGGACGCAAAGGAAACATTCCTCCAGGTACTGAAAATGAGCACATCCCTGTTTGGTGACTTAGAACATGGTGTCCAAAGGAAGCTGCATCACCCAGATGGTTCTTTGAAATATTAGAGAAAATCTCAGGGCTGGAGGGATGGCACAGCCGTTAAAGAAGCACCAAGGCCCTGAGCTGATTCCCCAGCACCACATAAAGCCAGGCATGGTGGTGCTCGCCTGAGGCAGGAGGACTGCCAAGAGTCCAAGGTCAGCATGGGTTAGAAACCCCCGTCTCAAAAAAAAAAAAGAAAGAAAGAAAGAAAGAAAAAGAAAAGTCTCCTTTCTCTCTACAATCTTGTATGTAATTTCAAAATTACAAAAGAAAAACTAAACCAGTCAACAGTGGCACATAAGTGTGGTCCCAACCACAAGGGAGGCAAAGCTAGGAGGAATATTTGAGTACCTGGTGCAAGTCCAGCCTTGGCAGTACATAGCAAGAGGCCCTCTCAAAAAACAACAAAACATAGTTCTTAATTTTAAAAGTCAGGGGTTTTTTGAGACAGGGTCTTGCTCTGTAGCCAAACTGGTCCTCAAGTCACTATGCAACCCAGGCTGGACTTGAACTCACAGCAATCCTTCTGCCTCAGCCTCCAAAGTTTTAGGATTACAAGCGAAAGGCACCATGCCTGGCTAATTTTTATTTGATAACTGGCAATCAAACTCAAGACCTTGCATTTAGTAAGTAGTGTAACTGTTGAGCTGCATCCCCAGCCCCAGCCGTTTTGTTGTGCTGTAAGTTAGCAGCAAACTCAGTGGCAGACCCTGATCTGATCAAAGCCGCAGCTACACACAATACACAGTCTTCATCTCCTTAGTTGCAACTGTCCATACACTTCACTGCAGAAACACTAATGTACTTCATCACAGGATACTGTCCCGGACCTCAAATTGTGTGCTATAAGGAAATGTAACATACACTGGAGCAAAAACACAAAAGCTATTAACCTGATTCCAAGCATTTGGATTAGGCTTCTGTTAAAATTCCCATGAAAACTGCTTTATTTTCTACCTTCATAGAAAACAAGTATTCCAATAAATTTACTAAATATTAAAGGATAACCATTAGCAGAACAAAAAAGTGATAAAATTTTCAATTTACTGGGAAAAAATAACATGAAAGTGAAGGCAACAATAAAAAATCAATTATCATAAATATAAACAATTCAAACTTCTCTATTAAAAGACAATGTTCTCAAAATCAGTGAAGACAATATTAAATGTAATTTGTAAAAGAAATTCCAATAATAAATTAACATAAAAGTAAAATTTAATAAGGCTACATACAGGTATATGTACCCAAACACATATAAGGATACTTGTAGCATTGCTTAAGACAGCAGGGAGAAAAGGAAACAAGATGAAGGAAAAAAGTCAAGTATTTTTTAATTATTAAAAACTACATACTAAGCCAGATAACCCTGTAATCAAGTCTGTAATCCAGCACTCTGGGAAGCTGAAGCAGGAGGATTGCAAATTACAGCCCACTGTAGACAATTTAGCAATTCAATAAAATCCTGTCTCACAATAAAAATTTCAAATGGCTGGCAACACAGCTCAGAGGGAAGGTGTTGGTCTCAATTCCGGGTACTGCCATAGGTCGACCAAATACAGCGCTGACAAAAAAGAGCAAGGCACATTTCCATGTGTGGGCACAGAAAACACACGTGAGTGGCAGGGCAGTGCGCACGGCACTCCCCTGGCAAGAAAGACACTAACAGACATACTTATTTCTCTGAATAAGTTTAAGGCATAAAGATACTGTCACTTTACTTATTATATAAAGAGCAATTTGAACTATTTATAAAGCAAACAGAAAATATGTTAACAGAAAAAGCACAAAACAGTACAACAAACAACAACAGCCTACAGCCATGGATTCAACCCACCATAGGGCAAAGTAGTAGGGCCAAAACATACATCTCCTCTGAACATACCCAGAATGTTCCTTGCCATGCTCCCTGGGCATTTATATCGTATCAGGCATAAATCACCTAGAGATGATTTAAAGAGCACAAGAGGCTATGAATAGGCTATGTGCAAACACTGCCACATCTTATCCAAGGGACCTGGGCTTCTTCCGCTTTTACCGTCTGTGGGGTTGGTAGAATCCCCAGAGGACACCAAAGGACTGAAAATAAATTGAAAAAAAAAATGTTTTGTCTGGACAACAGAGAACTGTGAGCACACTTTTTCTTCTTCAGTTCTTTGCAATTTTTAAAAAATAAGCATGAATACGTTTATCATAGAAATGCACTTAAGGCTGAAGTAGCAGCACACCAGTTAGAATGCTTGCCTAGCAAGCCCAAGGCCCCTGAGTTCGATTCCCCAGCACCACATAAAGGCAGGTGTGGTGGCACATTCCTGTAATTCCAGCCCTGGGGAGGGTGAGGCAGGAGGAATGCCATGAGTCTGAGGCCAGCCTGGGCTACCCAGTGAGCTGAGGACCACTGGACTACAGAGTGAGACTCATTCTCAAAAGAAACAAAAAATAAGAAAAAACACTGAAAAAGAGAATGCAGTTGAAGACAGTTTAATCAGCTGAAATCAAAAGAAATTTTTTAAAAATCAGAAAAGGATTTTTTAAAAGAGTACCTGCAACTTATAACTAGTAGTATCACAAATTTGATCTCTAAATTACTGATTTAAATTTTATAATCAATTTCCAATAGGAAAAGTAATTCAATGATCGCCTCTGAACTGCTGAGCTATGAACAGCAGAGAGTATAATAATAAAGAGGATGCACAGAGCTGCCGTTCATTACTCTAGCTGCCACTCCTGAGCTCTTCAGGAGGACCAATTCCCTAGCCATTCTAGAGGAGCCTCAGCTAGTTACCCTTTGTCTGTTAACAACTGTAACATCCATTCCAAGGGGATCAATGTTCTTTGAGAAACATTTTTGTTCAGAAAATATTTTGCCACAGCCTGAGCTCTCCTAAAAGATGAAGATACAAGAGCAAATAATGTATCTTTCCCTCAAACCAGTAATTTAGTGCAAAAGACAATTATAACAGAGCATGCCTTGCTGTGCCCAGCGTAAGCAAAATGCTGAGGTCACCCTGGCCACCCAACAAGATGGGTGGTACAGAGACTCCAGTGGGTGATACCCAGGAACATGTGCAAAGGGAAGTATCTGATCTGATCACAGAGACAGCGCTGTAAAGTACAGAACTAAAAATATATAGATAGTAAGATGGCATTACACTCACAAAAATACGTGTACTAGAACCCTGTTAAATGTTCATTTCCTTGTATAAACTCAACTCTCTAAGGGTTGCCACTCTAATTTTAGAATCATATAATACTGATGACCAATATTTGAAATCTGCTAAGAAGAGAGGACACAGACAGGCTGTGCACCTCAAGTAGACAGTCACTCAGGATCCCCCTTCAAAGAAATTTCCAAGCCTGCAATATGGGCATCATTGGGAGCTTATTAAAAATACTCCTGCACAAACACAGGCCTAATAAAGAACCTACGTTACTTGAAAGACCCCCTAGGTGCTGGGTGTGATAGTATAGGGGTGTAATCCCAGTACTCTGGGAGGCTGAGGCAAGAGGACCCCAAGGATCCCAAGTTCTAGTCCAACCTGGGCAATCTGCCAACTTAGATTCTGTCTCAAAATAAAAAATGAAAACAAAAAAATTTAAAAGGGCTGGAGTTGTAGCTCAATGAGAAAGCCCTGGGTTCAAACACTAGTGCCACAAAAAATCCCCAGGTGATCTGGGTGCCTACTAAAGTTTTGCAAGTGGGAACATAGAGGCCTATTAGCTGATTTGTTAGGGCCCTCAATTCAAGCTGTGATCTAGAGGTAATAAGAGTACTATAACAAAATACATGCTTACTGTGTTCAAGGCCTTGGTTTCAATCCCAACACACACAAGCGCGCGTGCACACATGCACGCACACACACACACACACACACTCACAGAGAGAGAGAGAGAAAGAGAGAGAGAGAGAGAGAGAGAGAGAGATAAAGAAAGCCAAGAGAGAGTCATTTTATGCAAGTTTTTAGGATAAGCCGGACCTATAAGAAAATGAAGCAGTTCTCACACAGGCCACTGGTAAGCCGTGCTCCTGATATTTTGGCCTTGCCAAGTCTGGTACCCAATTCTCCACGGTTCACTCACGTCCTATTCCTCCCTAAAGTTCTAACCCCTTCTTTACAACAGTTCTAAAATCAGAACAGAAGAGAACAGGGGGAACTCAGAAAAAGGAAAAGAAGGCAGTTACTAATCCCTTTTTCTTTTTAAATATAAGGTTAGCAGTTGAAACCTTAAACTAAATACAAACATTTGAGGAATTATTCCACACTAAATCTGGGAAACACTCTTTGCTAGAGATGAAGGAAAGGACAAAAAGCTGCCTCCAATACAGCATGGACCAAGGAAGAACTACCTATTCATTTTGACGTGTTTAATTTCTATGGCTTGGAAGTATTGTTTTAATTTACAGTACTGGAGACTGAACCCAGGGCCCTAGGCATGCCTGGCAAGCATCTGACCACTGAGCTACATTCTCTGTCCCCATACTACCCACTTCTTAAGTCCACTCAGTGGTAACTGAGTTTGATTCCCCAACACTACATAAGCTAGGCGTGGCGGCACATACGCCTGTAATCTTAGCACTCAGGAGGCTGAGGCAGGAGGAATGCTGTTAAATTCAAGGCCAGTCTGGGATACATAATGAGCAAAAAAACAGCCTGGTTTACAGTGAGACCTTGTCCCTATTTATTAATTAATTAATTACAGAAAACAAAGAGAGACTAAGAGTGTAGCTTAGCGGTTAAAGCACCTACCTAGCAAGCACAAGGCCCTGGGTTCAACCCCAGCAACATGTAAGCCAGGCATGGTGGTACATGCCTGTATTCCCAGCATGTGGGAGGCTGAGGCAAGAGGATTGCCAAGGGGCTGGAGGAATGGCACAGGGGTGAAAAAGCACAAGGTGATTCTCTAGCACCACATAAAGCTGGGCGTGGTGGTACGCGCCTATAATCCCAGCACTGGGGAGGCTGAGGCAGGCAGATTGTCCGAGTCTAAAGGCAGCCTGGGCTATACCCTTGAGTTCAGGAGAGGCCTGGGTTACCGAGTGAGGGGGGCGGGGGAAGAAACTAAAGCCCTGACTTATTCCCTTCACAGGAGAGCTACCCACTCTGTGGAATCTGGTGTTTACCATTTCCTTTTCAGCATACTTTCCCCATAAACATACACAACCCTAAACACATTAGCCTCAATCAGGACCTGCCTGGGCCCCTGCCAGAACAGGGAGGGCACTGTCTGGAGGTGGTAAGGGTTATCATGGCAGAGGAAGCTACTGCACTTCCTGGGCAGAAGCCAGGGCTGCTGGCCTATCGGACACAAGGCACAGCTGAGACAGGAGATAAGGGTCCAATGCTCCCCAGGAGGTACTTCCATTTTTTTTTTCTTCTGTAGCTATTCCAAACACCTTTACACAGGTGTTCTGGAAGACTTTTGCTTTGGTTGCAAGCTTCAGTCAGAAGTTCTTCCCAAACAACCCCACCCCCTGCCACTGTCCTTGCTTAGGTCCCAGAGGAGCCGCTCTCCTTTGAGTAAGAAGTCTGCAGTAAGATAGCAGGACATTGTGCACGTGAGCCTAGCTATTCCTCCAAGTAAGCAAACTCCCCACAGCCATCCCTGCACGGTCTCCCTCATGCTGTAGCAGTCCTAAAAAGCCTCTTTCAATAGCAGATTTTGCCTATTCATAATTTCTATCTTGAGGAGAGCTAAGCCGCTACACTAAGAGCAGCTAACACCAAAACCACCATCATAGCTGGGGGTGGTAACATCCACGGTAGCTAACAGCCAGAGAATGGGCAAGAGCAACAGAGAACTGACTGATGAGAGTGGCCATCTCTTGTCACTGCAAGGTCTCCAAGGCAGCCAGCCAGCAGCTGCTGGCTCCAAGTGAACAGGGCCTCCACCGGCCCTATTCCTAGCTGACAACTAGGATTTAAAGCAAAGAGCTGTTAATACCACAAGAGCTACACTCTGCCTGTTCATGATTTCTATTTGAATTGAGCTAAAGAACCCTTAGCTGGCTGGTAATAAAGCTAAAGCAAAGAACTGTCCTATCTGGTTCAAAACACCAGGAAGGCCAAGGTTGAAAACGTCTACCCTGACACTGCATCAGCTTATCCAACTTATCCAACCGGCAGCTCAAGAGCTGCAGGTGGCCCAAGAGAGCTTTGAATGCAGCCCAATGTAAACTGCTAAATTTTCTGAAAGTATTAATGAGCTATCTGTAACTCTACTGTGCTGTTTCAAGCAGAAACTCTGGGGACAGTAAGGTAACAGAATAGAATATCAGAGTGTGTTACTTCCACAAATATCACAGTATTGTCCATAATTACAACTACAGTTTGGCCAAAAGAAATGTAAAACATTGAAATTAATTAATAAAGAGCAAAAGGCAATGCCACCACATGCCACAGGCTCTCACTATCTGCATGAATGTGTGGCTTCAGTTTTAGCAATATACAGCTTCCAGTATGCTACCTCTGCAGCAAGACAGGGAAACTGACACCTTCAGACTGTCCGTGTGCTTACAGTGACTTGGTGAGGAACATACCAATAGTAATGCAAGCCATCTTTGTAAACTACAGGCATTTAATATTACTTAGATGACTTATTCTTGATTATTAAACCACTATTTTTCTATTAGTTTTCATAATAAAAGCAAATACAGTCATTTATCTATATTTTTAAATTCCAGTGTGGCTTCCACAATGTTGCAACAGAAAACACAACTCAGAAAAAAATGAAGAAAGATTATTCAACAAAAAGTGGACAGATGACTACTTCTTTGGTGAGACAAATAGTAAGGTACTCTGCTTAATTTGTAGGGAATTTGTGCCAGTTTTCAAAGATTGTAATTTTAAAAAGCATTACGAGCAAGACCAGATTGCTTAATTTGGTATATAACACGGACTATGTCATAGGCCAAAATAACAGAACTGAGAAAAAAATCTGTCTTCTCAACAAAAATACTTTTAAAGTTACAATTCACACTATTGTAAAAGTAAGTCATATAGCAGGAAACTTAATAGCAAAAAGATCAGAACCACTTGATGATGAATTTATGAAGCAACGTATAGAAAGCAGAGCAGATACAATTTGCCCTGACCAAAAAAAAGAGAGGGGGGATTATTTTTAACATCAGTTTGACTCACCACGCTGTAGCCAAGCAAAGTGAAGAAATCTGAAAATTTGTCAATAGAAGTTTGGAGAGTACAGCTGCTAATTTAAAATTTTATGTGTTGGTGATGAATGAAAGTACAGATAGGCACACCTTACCATTTTTATTGAAGGTACTGATGATGTATATAGTGTTATCAAAGAAATGGCTTTTTTTTCTTTTTTTCTTTTTTTTCTTTTCTTTTCTTTTTTTTTTTTTTTTTTTTTTTTTTTTTTTTTTTTTTTTTTTTTTTTTTTTTTTTTTTTTTGCAATGCTGGGGAAAGAACCCAGGGCTTCATGCCATCCTACACCCTTAGCTGATTTCCTGTTTTAACTATAAGACAAGTCTCAATAAGTTATTAAGCTGCCCAGGCTAAGCTTGATCTTACCATCCTCCTGCCTCAGCTTCCCAGTGTGCTGAGATTATAGGTCAGCACCACCAGGCCCCAGTAGATATGGCTTCTGTAATGCCATTAAGATACAACTAAGTCAAGAGATCTACAAGAAGCAGTAAAAAAGTGTGCTAAATTGGTTTCCTATGCCCATTGCAAACACACCTGGTACACTTACTAACAGTGCCCTAGGAATATGAAAATGAGAAGTACCGGTACAACTAACAGAGAATGATGCAAGTGCTGTCCAAACCTCACACTGGTTGAAGTACCACTGCCCAGTACATCAAGAGCATTTAAGAGGCTGGAGAAATGACACAGCAGTTAACGTGCTTTGCCTTGCAAGCGTAAGGCCCTGAGTTCGATTCCCCAGCACCACATAAAGCCAGGTGTGATAGTACACACCTGTAATCCCAGCACTCAGGAGGCTGAGGCAGGAGGACTGCCACGAATCAAGGGCCAGCCTAGGCTCCATAGTGAGTTCAGAACTAACCTGGGCAACAGAGCAAGACCCTATCTAAAAAAAGAAAAAAGAAAAGAGAGCATTTAAAAATAGATGAAATCATGCAAGCTGTCAGAGGGCTGCGGATGTCTCAAAGGCAAAGGGATTGAATTATCACCAATTCTGGGAATTACTTAAAAGTATAAAAGCTGACTATGGTAAAGTCATGTACTTTTTAGAACTCTGATGGCTAAATCAAGGCAAATCCCTGAAAAGATTTTATGGTTTGCAACATGAAATCAGGTCAGTTTTGTATAAAAAACAAAATCTGTGCCAAAACTTTATGAAAACTGGTTTATAGATGTAGTATTTTTAGTAGTTTTGACCACTTATTTAGTGAGTTAAACATGTGTCTTCAAGGTGAACAGCAATTTATAGTGTTTCAGACCATAAGAGCACTCCAAATGAAACTGAAGATACGGCAAAGTCAAATCATGGCGATCAACTTTATGCATTTCGACACTGGCTAGACAGGTCTGTGAACAGCGAAAGCCATGAAGCCCTGCTCTCTGATCAGATACAGAAGTTAACAGGTTTCAAAACTTCTGAAAAAAATAATTGGCACTTGGGTATCAAGTGCTACTGCACTTGGACTCGACAAGGACACCTGCCAATCTTCAAATGCAGTGCATGGAGGCTCAATCTGGCATTCAATGTCTCTTCACTGGACCTCTGTGATACCTACAACCCTGGGACAAACAGCCCTCCTTCATGACTGCATCGTAGTCCTGTCATCACTTTGTAGCAGCACTTGCATTTATGAGCCCGTTTTCAAGGATAAAGGTCTTGAAGAGAAAAATCAGAGCGAAAATCTCTAATGAGCACCTTGAAAACTCAACGAGAACTGCACCGCTTTCGCTGAGCCTGGCCGTGACGCAGAGCTTCACAAGAACAAGCTCATTCCCCATTGGCTGCATGTTTATGTTGTCCGCTTTTTAAAAATGTTATAATAAAACATATCAAAAAGAAAGATCAGGGAGGCTGAAGGAATGGCATAGCGGTTAGAGCTAAAAAGTACAAGGCCCTGAGTTAGATTCCCCAGAACCATATAAACTGTGGTATAAGCTGGTAATCCCAGCACTCAGGGGCTGAGGCAAGAGGACTGCCCTGTGTTCAAGGGTAGTCTAGGCTACATAGTGGAGTCAGGACAAACCTGGTCTACAGAGGAAGACCCTATCTAAAAAAAAAAAAAGAAAGAAAGAAATTTGGTCACTAATATACATTAACTATATCAGATTTTTATATGTGTCCAAGACAATTATTCTTCACTCAGCGTGGCTGAAGGCAGCCAAAAGGCTGGACATCCATGCAAAAAATGGTACAGTTCTGCAGCTTAGCAAGCTGGAAGTTTTCTCCCCCACCCACCCTGCAGTGCTGGGAACCAAACCCCAATCCCTGCATTTGCTAGTACCAGGCAAGCCATCCACCACTCAGCTACACCCTGCCCTAATATGCCACAGGTTTTCTCCTGCAACTTTATTTGCTTAGCATTAACTTTCTCTTTGTACTACTAGTACCCTGGCCTACAAACACACAATTCAGTTCTTCCACGCACATGCACTTAAGTTGTTCTCATTTTCCCTTTTACATAGGACACTGCTGCATGAGGTTTCTTTTCCAAGCCTGTTTACGCCTGGTGACAAATTCTCTCCACAGGAAGAATTCTCAGTGTGGTTCTTGAAGCCAAAGAAGTCCTCAGATCCTCCTGGGGCTTGAGACAGTCAACAGTATTTGTGTGATGATACATAAGATATGATCTGCCTCTTTCACATTAGCATTGACAGACAATGCAAACAAACACAACCTTCAAGAGGGCTGGGACCTCCCCAACTGAACGCTTCATTAATGACACAAAGGGTATCACACACCCTTAGACTAGATGCACTACAGGAACCAGCCTCATTTTTTATGGGCCTCTTGCCAAAAATATCCAATCTTAATTTCATAATAAGGAAACACCCCACAAATGCAATGTGAGCAGCAGTCAGCACCATTACTGGCCAATGTCTTGATCACAAAAGACATGGACAGAGAAGCTGCCCCATGCAGAGCAGAATACTAAGTACGGTAGATGGTAGACGATCCTGAGCCACAGAGAAGTCACCGATGGGATGACTGGTAAATCTGAGTGGGGTCCACAGATAAGGGCTGTCATATCAGGGCTCATTTTCTGGTTTCAAACATTCTAGTTAGTAAGATACAAGCATCTGACAATCAGTGAGCCAGTAAGAGGCAAAAGGAATTCTTAATAGTTCTGTCAACTTTTTTGTTCTGTTTTTTTTTTTTTGGCAGGGTCTCATGCTCTGCAGTCAGGCTGGTCCTTAACTCAATATGGATCCCAGGCTCACCCCAAACTCACGGCAATTCTCTTGCCTCAGCCTCCCAAGTGTTGGACATACAGTAGGCATGTGCCACCATACCTGGCATAGTTCTGCAATTTTTTTTTTTTTTTGAGACAGGGTCTCACTCTGTAGTCCAGCCTGGGCCTGAACTCACTATGGAGCCTAGGCTGGCTTTGGACTCACAGCAATCCTCCTGCCTCAGCCTCCCAAGTGCTGGAGGCGTGCACCAAGTTGGGTTTTATGTGGTGCCAGGGAATCGAATTCAGGTACTTGGTGCTTGACTTGCTGAGCCATTCCTCCAGCCCTGCAGATTTTTATCAGCATGAACTTATTTCCAATTGAAGTTAAATTTAATTTAGCTATTATGTAAATAAGTATCAACTATATAAAAGTCAATCCAATAGTGCAAGCCTGTAATGCCAGAGCAGCACAGCACTCCAGGAGGCTGAGGCAGGAGGATTACAAGTTTGAACCCTGACTGGGCAACTTGGGTGACTCAGAGACTGTCTCAAAATAAATAAAAAGGTCTTGGGATGTAACTTAGTGTGGAATCTACTCCCAATATCACTAAAAAGCAAACTAATAAATAAAAATAAAATAAAATCAGTAGGAGAAATAAGTTATGGTATTCTGTTGCACTAGAGGATGATGAATAATGACAATATATATTTTTTTAAAACCCAGAAAGAACTTTTGAATTTTTCACCTAGGGAAAATAAATGTTCGAGTTTTTTTTAAAAATCAGTATGATTTAGCATGCTACATTTTATTTTTATCCTAAAAGGATACTTAAGTTTCCCCATAAACCTGTAATTACTGATCCCAAGAATTCCTCCAAATTACTGAGTTGCGGTCACACTTAGCTTGAACTAACTTGACAACAAAACTTAGAAGTGTGCAACAACAGGCGCCATGTGCCTGCTGCTGGGAGTGTGAAATAAGTAAATGTCTTTAGAGGGCAGACAACCTATATCACAATGTCATATGTGCACACACTTGGATGCGGCAATCCCACCTCCTCAGAAGTCCTCAGCACATGCGTGCAAGGACAAAAGGATTTGTTCACTGCACCACAAAAACAAACTGACCTCAAATAACAAACATCTGCCACTAGAGTACTGGTTACTTTCTGCATCTGGTTATTGGTGTATTAGGCAGTCATGAACAGGGTAGACCTGCACACAAGACATGACACAGAATATCATCATGACACATTACTAAGTGGAAACATACTGCACATGCACGTACGTCCCTTTCAGTGTTTAAAAAGTTAGCTAAGAAATACAATTTTATGAAATACTGCTAAAAAACTGCTGGCTCGTCTTCATTTCTTTTCTACTGCTACTGGCAACGCAAGATTTCAAATGACAAATTCAAGAACTGTTAAGACTCTGTCAATCGCCACGTTATCTCACAAGTAGCTCCTTTAAAAATTCTGAAAATTATCTTTTGTTTTTCAGAGGCAGGGTCTCCCTCTATACTCCAGACTGGCCCTTCCTTACCTGGCAGAAGGGTCACCTTACCAAGATGTCGGGATCTCCTATGCCTACATTCCACAGTACTTAACAGTAAGAAGCCATCTCTGTCCTCAGACTTATAAGGCTTCCAAATAGATCCTTTTTGTTTTAATTTCTGTAAAGTCTGCCTTTTGTAAGAACCCAAACTAGTATGTATTTTGGTACCAGGAATGATTCTCAAGACACAAAATTATAACAATAGTCTCCTCTAAAAACAAAAAACAGTAAGAAGGAGCAAGCTCAGACTTTCTCCATGAACTGATACAAACATATGAAATTAAACAATTCAGATGTAAAATCATTTCAGATTCACAAACAGCATTCAGTGATTGAGCTTCAAGTTACTCCATGTCACGGGGATCCCATAGGCCCCCTGGCCTCAAACTCTAGGCAAACCTCCTGCCTCAGCCTTCCGAGAGCTGGGATCACGGGCATGAGCGACCATGCCCAGCTTACGTAGTCCTGGTGAATTACACCCAGAGCCCTGTGTTTGCTAGGCAAGGGATCTAACTTCTGAACTATGCCTCCAGCCCTACACCCAGCTAATTTTTTTATGATGCTGGGAAATCAAAATCTAACCCTGGGCCTTAAGCATGCTACACAAGCACTCTAACCATCAATTTGTAATCTGAACTACTTTTTACCTAGTGCAATCACCAAGGATAAACCTACGTAAAAACTGGATTAATATAAATTGTATACTTAATTTGAGAGGGCAAGCCTTCAGTTTATCATATTAAAAGGAAAAAAAATCAGGGGCTGGGAGTATGGGTCGGCGGTTAAAGTGCTTGTCATGAGTTCAAAGCCAGCCTGGGCTACATACACAGTGCGGTCAGGACCAGCTTGGACTAGAGTGAGACCCTGTTTCAAAATTAACTAACTGAAACTAAAAACTAAAAAAAAAAAAAAACCCACAAACCTCCGGTGTCACTGACAGATCCCTATTATGAAGTGAATCAAGGAGGGCATGAATTACCTGGGTGAGTGGGTAGGGATGGCACATCCTCTGAGAGGAGATGCAGGCAGGTGTCTTCTATGCCTGATTTCCACTTGAAAAGGAGTAAAAGGAGCTCAAAAGTTCAGACTGACTGTTTTCCGTGTATTGGCAGGAAGAAAAGAAATCAACCAATTTAGATGGAAAATCATTTCAGAATCACTACCAGCATTCGGCGCCTGAACAGGCGCTGGGCTGGGGCGCTACCTCACCCAATCTGAAGCACCAAGGGCTGCTCGGCTGCTAAGCACCATATGGCAAGGCAAGCGTCCCTTCCGACAGTTATCACTTGGCGGCTGATTAATTTCAATGGCTGATGAGACAGGCCCCTGTGCCCCTTCCCGGGAACAGCGGGAGGAGGGGAAGCGGGGTCCGCCGTACTCCCGGGGCTTTGTGTCTCGCAGGCTGAAGCATCGTGATGACGGAGCTGCCGTCATTTTCCCCTTGCGGGCCGGGGTCTTTTCTGTGAAGTTTTTGTCTGAACCTGAAATTTCCCGAGGTCCTTCCGTCTTCCAGCAGCGCACTGCGGCCGGCTGCCGCGGCCAAGGCGTCCCTGTGGGTCCCTCCCCGGCGCCGCCCCCGCGAGCGCGCAGGCCCGGCCCGGGTGGCCTCGACTTACCGGTGGGCGCGCTGTCCAGGATGCGCAGGTCGTAGGCCCCGGAGCAGCGGTAGTTGGCGGCGGTGCCGTTGTCCCACACCACCACCACCTCCTCGGGGCTCTCGAAGCTCCGAACCGTGCCCACGTGGCCCTCGCCGCCGTCCTGCTTTCCCCACTTCCAGTCCGGGCCGCGCACGACCCGGGCGCCCACCCCTTCCACCATCACCCGGTTATTGCGGGAGTTACTCATCGGGGCCCGGGCGATGGGCTCCGCCGCCACGCCTGCCGCCGCCGCGGGCCCCGGGAGGGCGCTGGGCCCGGGCCGAACTCTCGGCGCCGGCGGGGGCGGCAGCGAGCCCCGGGGGACGCGAGAATGACTCACGGGGACGGCGGCGCGGGGCGCGCGGGGCCCGCCGCCGCTGCCCAGCCTTCGCCGCCGCGCCCCGCGGTCGCCCCGGAGCCCGGCCCGCGGCGGGTCGGAGGCGGCGGCGGCCGGGCAGGCAGAAGGGGGCCGGGGGCGGGGACTGCCCCGCTGCCTCCGGGCTCCCCGGCCGGGCTACAGCGACGGCCGCCAGGGAGCCTCGCTCTCCCCCGGCCGGGAGCGCGGGGAGCACCGAGGGCCGGGGGAGGCTCGCCCGGGGGCGGCGGCGCGGGCGGCGCGCGGCCAGCCGAGCGGCGGGCCCTCAGGCGCCCCGAGGCCGCGCGCCGGCGCCGCCGCCTCCCCGGCGGCCAGCGGCGGTGCCTCCCGGCGTCCGGCGAGCTCCCGGGCCCAGGAGCCCCCTTCTCGCTGGCCCCGCACACGACGCCCGGCTCCGCCCCGCCACAGAGCCCCCGCCGGGCGTGAGCGGCTCCACATCCGGGTACCGCCGCACCCAAGGCCGGAGCTGCACCTTCTCCGGGCGACGGGCGGGGGTGGGTATCCTCAGCAATAACCGGGTGGGAAAGGGTTCGGAGAGTCGCGCGCGACCCGGGAAAGAAAGAAGAAACCCGACCTCCCCGCGTCGCTCCACGGCCCGGTGGCAGTGCGCATGCGCGCGGCTCGCTCAAAGGGAGGGGCGGAAACCCAGCCTCACCCTGAGGCGATGAAGGGGCGGGTCCCCAGAACGGCCCCGGTGGGACGGCGCTTCTCGTTGACTGAGAGGAAAGGGGCGGGGCGAGCCTGTGGGTGGGGCTGGAGGAAGTAGGGATGGGGATGCGAGGCGGCGGTTGTGGCTGTGGGAGGCCAGTCTTCAATTCCAGCGGTCCCAGGTGTGCTGAGTGTAAATTTGAAGTTGCATAATGCTTTAGTCTTTTTTTTTTTTAACAGGGTCTGGGATAGAACAAACTACAGCACAGATTAAAGGCGATCTGTATTTTTCTATGTGTAAATTGAAAGCATTTCAAGCCGGAGTTGGTGATTAGTTGTGTCTTCAAACTGAATAAAATGACTCTGAATATGGGAGCCACGGGAAAGCCTGCTGGAAGGTGTGTCTTTATGCACAACCTGCGTCGTAATTGCATGCACGCCAAACCTTGACCATTAAAACTGCCCCTACCCACGACATAGTTCAGCCCCCTGTCGGCAACATACAACCTTGAAACTAAGAAGACTGAGATTGGTCTCTGATTGCTATTAACTGACACTGTGCTGTGGGTAGGGCTCTAAAAACATTATTTCCACAGCCCATCAGGGATACAGTCAATTAGCATAAATCCAGAGAGTCCAGGAAGGAAGCTCCAGCAGAATAATCCAAGTAGAAAGAAGAGAAAGGGTGTGACTTATTATGTATTCAAATAAACGAAATGATCTTAATTTTCAATGTAAATAAAAATAACCAGAAAACACCAACTACTGAGTCCCAAACGCCAAATAAAGCAAATTTTAGAGATTTGACAGTTAAAATGTTGGCTCAAAACAGAGCAGCCAAATTTCTCATTTGTGTTTAGAAGTAGTCTCACCCTGCAAATGTTCAATGTGCCATTGCCCAAATTATAAATTGCATGATGCAGGGCTACTCAACTGTACATGACCAATTAAGGACAGGGGAAAGTCCTTCTCTACCAGCTCTCCTGTATTTGAGGGCTTTTCTAGCTTTCCTCTTTACTAGCTGACCACTTAAACTGATCACATGGATTCCTAAATTGACTAATTGTACAAAGATTTTAAGATAAAATATGGCCACTATTAATGGTAATATGGACCTGGTTGAGAAGGTGGGGTGGGTTTGGGGCAAACCCAGGTCAAGTGCTGTGCTCGTCTGCTATTGTTTTAAGCACAAATCACTGCAAGGCAAATGGAGCACTGCTGAGTCTCCCTTTGAGCTGACAGATCTCATCAAACACACAGGCATCCAGGACATCTGAGGACACTCCAGGAGAAGGAAGAACAGAAGCCAGTGAAATCAAAACTGCAAGAAAAGGTTGGGGCCAAGATGAGGAAGGTTGATATTGACCTCCAGAAACTACATGAATGACACCTTCTTCAGGTGACTGACCAAGCCAAATCTGACCCTCCATGGAAACCTGGGCTATGAGGGAAAGGAGTTGGAGACAAGCCCAAAGGAGAAGAAGGCTGGAGATCTGTGTGATGAGCTAAGGATTTCCTTGGGGACACCAGTAGGACTCCATGCTCCCAAGGTCCCTGATTGCCAAGCAGTGATATGGACCATCCCAATCGTACCCGAAACTGGAAATCCTGGGTGAATGCAGTACCTTTGAAGGCCATGCTGTGGCTGGGGCAAACTCCCAGTAGATGGGGAAATGTTTAGAACCAACAATGCTAAATGCCAGACCAAGTCTGAAGAAGCAGAAATTGATCGATCTCTTTGGGGAGACTAGAGCCACCTGATCAAGAGTCCTCAGGTGATGAAGAGGAGGACAATGATAAGAAACCAGATGAGATATGCTTTTTTACAGTGCAGACGGTGGCCTCCTACCCCCTGGGGAATATTGATACTGTCAGCGTTAGTCACATTGGTTCTCACTATTGTTGGCTAGAACAGAGACCCCCGGACTCATGAGCTAAGGAAGAGGATTGAAGAGGCAGTGGATGAAGTGAGACACCTTAGCTGTTCCTTGTGTTGCCAGAGAAAAGAACAGCCAGTTGGAGCAGCCATGATGGGACCACCCCAGATTTATGATATATTTGTGGTCATGAGCCAGAATGGCCCAGCCCGTGAGCTGCAGGATGAGGAAGTGGCCCTGGCACCTCGCAGTTGGAGCTGGATCCCATGTCTGTGACACTGAAGTTGGAGGACGGCTGTGCGGGAGCATAGGGCACTAGAGGAAAAGGAAGGCTCAGGGACATATATGGTGGCTGAGCACGCGGCAAACTGCAGCAAAGGAAGCAGAGCTTAGCTCCAGGGACAGCCACACAGGCCACAAGACAGACAAGGAGTCCAAGTTACAGCTCCCTCCACAGCTGGCCTTCTTTAAGCCCTTGCTTGGATGCCTGGGTTTCATTCACGCGCCCCTGACCCCCTCACCCCAGCTGCCTCTCTTCCAGCTCCCCAGGACTCGTGTTATTTCATACTTCCCCCCCATTTTAAGTAGTCCATATATGCAGTGCACAAGGATTATGTTGAGAATTCTGTGCACATAGATGTTGCTTCACATGTTCTTCCTGTCTTTCTTTTTTACCCTCCCACCCCTTCCCTCAGCACCCTGACCCCCAATATCTTGTTCACGTCACTCTATTATTTATTTGTATTCTAGGTTTCTCATACTCAAGAAACCATGTGATTTTTAACTTTATGAGCCCGACTCACTTCACTAAGCACAGTAGTCTCAGTGGAGTCTATTTACCCACAGATGACTCAGATCCATCCGTCCTTATGGCACAGTAGTACTCCAGTGTGTGCATATACCACGTTTTTTAATGTCCACTGATGGATATTTCAGCATTTTCCACAGCTTATCTTTTGGAAAGATATCCAGAAGAGATTTATTTCCAGTTTTTTGAGGACTCTCCACACCCCCATTGTGGTTGTGCTGGTCTACAGGCCCATCCGCAACGGAAAAAGGCTCCTTTGCCCCCACAGCCTCACCAGCATCCGTTGCTATTTGGGTCCTTGATATACACCATTTTCCACTGGGGTAAGATGCTATCTCAGTGTTGTTATGTGTTGTTATGACTTAGACTTGTTTTGTAAATCAAGCCGTTTCCCAAGGCCGGAGAAAGTGAGGAGATTGAAGAGAAGACCAGAATCACCTTTAGTGGCCAGCCAAGATGAAGAAGGACAACAGGATCCTGCCACTCCTTGGGAAGGCACCGGAGACCCTGTGCAAAGCTGCCCCAGCCCAGGTCCACACATGCAGCAGCAGAGTCCATCGTTCCCCACCATCCCAGCGCCTATGACTGCATCATCCCTGAGGCGCGAGAGAGAGTGGCCCTCTCTAATGTCAGTACTCTCCCACATGTGAGGCTGCGTGGCGCTGCCACTCACCATGGAGAAGGTAGAGTCACACATGGGCAGGGTGGTGCTGAGGAGCTCATACAAGCACATCTTCCAGCAGCCACTGGAGCCTGGTGACCCCAGAAGCAGATCAGGACACAGACCTGATCTGGTGCATGGCCTCGTGTCTCGGGAGCTCCAGGCCTCCCTGCATCTGTGCCTGGCTGGGCCTGGAGGATGCTTCCTGCTCGTCACCGGGCCCCTGGCCCTGTCCTTACTGCTCTTCTCTTTTACAATAAAGAATTGCCTGCATCTGAGCTGAGAGGAGAGGGGGAGAATAGGAACATGCATTTGTGATTACCTTTCTTGGGTACGTTAATAAGTAAAAGCAGCTTAGATGTTAATCATTAACCTCACATTTTACATCAAATACATCAGTAATGGATTTCAGCATGTCTAATTGTCCTTAGCTAATACAGGCATTCTATATTTACTGTGATGTAGTCTAATATTAAAATAACCTTGGGGGCTAGACATGGTGGCTCAGGCTTGTAATCCCAGCACTTCAGTAGGCTGAGGCAGGAGGATGGCAAGTTTGAGCCTCATTTGGGAAACTTAAGCAAGACCTTATCTCAAAATTTAAAAATTAAAAAAGCTCAGGATGGAGCTGAGTGAGAAGGCTCTGGGTTCAATTTACAGTACTGCCAAAAATACATATTTTTTAAAAAACAAAATAGTATGGGGCAGGGGTACTTTTGGGGATTGAACCCAGGATCTCACACACAAACACATATGTTACTCTTTGGCTACATCTTCAACTTCTGGGCTTATAATTTTAAAAACAAAGGATTTTTTAATACAAGAATTTTATTTTCTATTAAAGATTTGTAATTCTTTAAAAGGAAGTCCTAGTTGCCATCTTCCACACACCTCTGTAGGCCTCTAGAAAATTCACCAAGGGGGCTAGAGGAATGGCACAGCAGTTAATGCACTTTCCTTGAAAGCCGAAGGCCCTGAGTTCAATTCCCCAGCACCATATAAAGCCCAGAGTGGAGGCAGCCAAGGCCTCTGTCACCAATGTGTCTCTGTACATACTGTCTTATGCCTGTAGGCCCTCTTTAAATACATCATGAGTTTTGACACCATTGTAAAGAGTACAGTTTATCCTTCACCTCCAAGTGTTCTTGATTGCACCTCCTGTCAGAGACGAGGAGCCCAAAGTCACCCACCATTGTCTCTCCCCATGCCCAAGTTACAGGTCTCCGAGTCCAGGCCACACCTGAGATTGCAGCAGCTGGAATGCTCTGTGTAGAAACCAGGAGCTACCAAAAGCTCCATCAGAATCAGGAAACAAAAATGAGTTCCCTCTTTAGTCAGTCTCATTTCTGTCTTCTATTAAAAAATGTGGCACATAGCTACTCCGATAGATATTCCCCATTTTCACCTTCCTGTCATATTTAAAATTCCACGCAGCATAGACATAACATCTCGCATCTTCCTGGCAGGATGTGAATATTCTTCTCAGGGTGAAGGTACCTCTCCCCTCCTCCCCCGAAAGAGAAAGCATAAAGTCATTTCCATTGTGATAGCCCAAGTCCCGCTTCCAGTTCAGCCACAATCCTACCTAAATGATTATGTTTCCTGCACTATAAAAGACCACCAACAAAAATTGGCCAACAAATTTTGCTAAACTGGTCAAGAAAAAAGGAGAAGTCCAATACTCCCTACGCAAAATAGGAGAAGAGGGATTTCAGGTTGAATGTATTCTCAAACAAGCAGCATGAATCCTCACTCCCGTGCTGGTGAACGTGACCCTATTTGCAAATAGGGCCTTTGCACATGTGGTAAGTTGAGAGGAGGTCATATTGGAGTAGAGTGGATTCTAAATGTGGTACCCAGTGCTAGCTCTGAGAAAGACAGTGAAGGATACTGCTGCCCACCCCAGGTGAAAGCAACATGCTTATGAGAAAACCTAAAGGGTGATCCTGAGAAAAAATACTTTCAGATCAGCATTTATAATAGCTGGAAGGGCATACTGATTTTTCCCAGTAAAGGGACCACATCTAGAACAGCGGCCGCAACTGAAACTGAGTTTAAGGAGCCATGTGCCTGGGCCAGCTAGATGCGCAAGTTATGTAAGAAAGTTTTAGAAATCGCTACACCTGCATTTTTCAAGTCTTTGATGTTGGTGCTCCCTGTAATTCCCTCAATGTGGTATTGCTTTTGGTTTGCTTTTCAGGAGGAAGAGGTAGTTACAAGGCTCCAAGCTGAAGCTTCTTACGTCATGTCTTCCTGCACAGACAAGGGAGCCAATAAGCATGTTATTCCAACTGCCAAGTATGTCTGTGCCAACTCCACAGGCAGGAACTGAACAAAAAGAGCCAGATGCAGTAGCACATGCCTGGAATCCCAGCTATCAGGAGGCTGAGACAGGAAGATCAAGAGAGCAAAGTTTGCTGAGGCAACATTAGCAAGACTCTATTTCAAAATTAGAAAGTCTGGGAATGTAGCTCTGTGGTAGAGCACTCCCAGGTTCAACCTCAGAATCCCAGTAAAAAGAAAGAAAACAACTAGGGAAGTTGGCTACAGTCCCAGCACGTGGGAGACTGAGGCAGAGGGATCACTTGAGTCCAGGAATTTAGGGCCAGTCTGGGCAACATGGTGAGACTCTGTCCCAAACATGAAAACGACAGAAACTAGAAAAGTAACCACAGAAGATTCATGGAAATCTCTTTAATTTACTGGAATCAAAACTAGGTTAACAGTAGCTGGGTGTGGTGGTGTTCATCTGTAATCCCAGCATATCGGAGGCTGAGGCAGGAAGATTGCTGTGAGTTCTAGGCTAGCCTGGGCTACATGGTGAGTTCAAGACCAGCCTGAACTACGAGACCCTGTCTCAAAAGACAAAAAAACAACAACAATAAAAAACACCAAGCCCCTCCCCAAATTACAAAGCAACAGAAACTAGATTTTAACCACCATAAGAACCTCTCTGACCAATAAACTCCAGTGGGCCCTGCAGCGATTAGCCAGTAGGCAGGGATTTTAAAAAAGGAAGTTAGCCTTCTTTAGTGCTCTTTGCTCTGAAATATGGCTCTGGTGCCTGTCTGAGAGGAAAGGAGGGTGAGGAATAATACATCACTGGTTGTATCACAGGGTGGCTCGTCCTAAGGCCCTGTGGCATGGCTTAAGTCCATGGCTGTGTGACTCCTCACTTTGGTGACACAAGACCTCTCTGCGATTTGAGCTACAGCTTTTCCCATTGTATAGCACAAAATTTATTCAAGAAACATGCCTATTTAATTCACTGTGATTAATGGCCACCACCAAAATGGCCACTATGACTCAAAACATTACCTGTTGCTGTTACACTATTGCTCATTGTGTTTTTTTCTTTTTTGTTTGTGGTCCTAGGGATGGAGCCTAGGGCCTCCACACTGACCTACATCTCCCAGTGACCCACCCCCTTTTTGAGACAAGTTCTTGCTGATTCTCCAAATTGTTAAGGCTATGCTGGAACTTGCAATCCTCCTGCCTCAGCCTCCCACAGTGGGAGGATTATAGGTCTGTGCCACAGGGCCATTTTTGTAACTGTATCCACCTTGAAACTTCCTGGGGAGAGGAGGACAACCAGAGTCAGTTCCCCCTGGATAGGACAGGAAAGCAGATAGGCCAAGGTAACAACTGCACGGAAGTCCAGTTTGGTGAACCAATGAGTTTGTCGGGGTGAGGGCCTTCCTACCGAAGTGCAGAAGAGAGACCACATACAGCAGCATGGGGGAGTCGCCTGCAAGCCTGTGGGTGACTTAAAAGGCAATTGCACTACTGAGCAGCTGACGTCTCTCCTGGATTCGCCTTTCTGGGCAGTGCTGGTTCTCTTCAGGACTCACTGCTTTCCCTCCTCCGTGGTCTCCTCTCTCACTAACTCCGGGGACTTCTGAGAGCAGCTGCCGCTTCTCTCTGCCCGCTCTGAGTGGGACTTCTCATGTGTGGTTGGGATTCTTTCTTTCCTGCCACTGACTCCTTGTGCTCTGGACCTTTCCTGGGCTCTTGAAGGTGACGGCAGGGCGCTACCCCTGCTGCCTTAGTGATGACACTCCTTCGTACTGAAGTCCTCATCCGTTGGGGGCAGCTGCTGCCCTGTGGCCTCAGGGCCAAGCCGCACCTGCAGACTGCACACCCAGGGCGGGGATCCTGGCCTACTGGCTGCACCTGGCCACCTCTGTGTAAGAGACACACCTGGGACTCTAGCGTCTCTGAGCCACTCCTCCCTATATAGGACCATCCCTTGGTGCTTCCGTAAGTATGTAAGTATGGTTGAGGAAACCAGAGCAACCGTGAGGTGACAAATGGAGGCCTTGCCCACCACAGCCGGTCTGCGACAGGCAGACACAGACCCCAGCCTCTGACGGTCCTGCTCAAGTGCAAGAGTGCCACAAAAGGAAGCCTTGCCCGGCATGCCTGGCGGGCCGCACAAGAAGTCACCAGAGGGCTTGTGCAAGATGCTGGTGGTTCCTTCACCAGTGCAATCCTCAGTGTTTTAGGAAGAATGAGGAATGTCCTTGGGGACCACTTATGCCCCAGTAAGCCTTTGGGTCTCTGGCTTAGGGAAGGACTAAGGGTGTAACTTAGGTTTACAGCACCCTTTACAGTACCCTCCTAGCACATGCAAGGACACGGGTTTGATCCTCACCACACAAACACACACAAACACACACACACACACACACACACACACACACACACACACACTACCAGGGGTGTTTTGGCACTTCCATGTACCGAAATGAAGCTTCCACTTCTGTTCAGTTTTCAGTGAACTAATCTGCTGCTCGAACTACACGTTGTATTTGGAAACTAGTGTGACTGGTTCACCCAACCCATGGCTATGTGCTGGTCACTTTGGTCTAGTACCTGGTGCTCAGAAGTAGGGTTGGTATTAACTCACATGCACACGTGTACACATACACACACACATGCATGCACATGTGCACACCCACACACACCTCTTGCCTGTCAGGGTGTGTCACATACTTGAATTATGCTAACACATTTTGTGAAGATACTTCAGGTCCCAACCAGCAAATGACCCTTCATTTCTTTTTTTCATTTGAAATCAGATTTACTGACAGCGGTTAAGTGATAGAAGAAGATTCTCATGAAATCTTAGATTGGTTTTAAGTTATTTCCCATGAGGATTTAAGAGAAACTCTTCCCTCCCTGTTGGTGTGTGGTCAGTCACTCAGCCTATAAAATCCCAGTGACACCTGAGGCTGCCACAGGAAAAAAAAGCAGGGACTTCCTTGTGTCCAAAGTGGACTTTCTCCTCAGCTCTATTATTTCTGTGCTGTGCTCTGTGTGTGTGTGTGTGTGTGTGTGTGTGTGTGTGTGTGTGTGTGTGTTTGTGTGTTACTGGAGATTGAAACCACGGCCTTGACACTGACACACTGATCTATGTATTCTCAGATTCTTTTTTGATTTTGAGACAGGGTTTCACTAAGCCTCTAAGTTGCCATGCAGGGCTTGAACTTGCAGTCCTCCTGCTTTAGCCTCCCAGAGTGCTGGGATTACAGATCAGTGCCACCAAGCTGAGACAGGATGATTGCAGTTTTGAGCCCAGCCTGGGCAACTTACAGCGACTTAGTGAGACCTTGTGTCAAAGACCAAAACAAAAATGGGCTGGGGATGTAGCTCCTTATGAAGGCTCCAGTACCACAAAAAAATAAATAAATAAAAAATTTAAAAATTACCCATGCACTGTCTTGCTTAAAAATCAATGTTAAAAAAAATAAAAAGAGTCTATGTTAGTGTGTCCTGCCATCCTTCCAGGGCACTCTACACTGGTCTACAGTATATACTTGTTTTTATTTTCCCTTTCCCCTTCCTGCTTTTCATCCCTCCATGTCCCCTTTCCCTCTCCACAAAGTTTTTCTTCTTACTTTCTTCCATCTCTCTTTTACTTTTTACATGATTTGTTTTTCTCATATTAGAGAATCCATGATAGTTAACCTTCTGCATCTAATTCACTTTTTCTAAGTTTAATAGTCTCAGGGGGCATCCAGTTTCCTACAGATAACTCAAAGTTGTCCCTCTTAATGGCAGAGTAGCACTCCACTGTGTATATATACCACATCTTATTTACCCATTCACCTGCAGTTGGGCACAGTGGCTTCTTCCAAGATTTGGTTATAAATTGGGCTGCTATAAACATGGCTGTGCACGGATCACTACTGCATGATGACTTTAACGCTTTTGGGAAGACACCCAGAAGAGGTATAGCCGGGTCAAATGGGATATCAATTTTTGGTTTTTTGACAATTCTGCATACGGCTTTCCATAGTGGTTGTACCAGTGTACACTCTCACCAGCAATGTACAAGGGTCTCCTTTTCCCCACAGCCTCGCCAGCATTTGTTTTTAGAGTTCTTAATGCCAGCCATTCTCCCTGGCATTAGGTGGAACCTCGGTGCTATTTTGGTTTACGTTTCTCTGAGGGATAAACACACAGCATTTATTTATTTGAGACAGTATCTTGCTCTGTAGCCCACGCTGGTCCTGAACTCACTATGGAGCCCTGGCTGATTTTGGATTGAACAATCCTCCTGCCTCAGCATTTCTGAGTGCTGGGATTACAGGCATGTGCTACCACACCTGGCTTATGTGGTGCTGAGGAATTGAACTCAGGTGCTTAATGATGACTTAGCACTTGCTAGATAAGTGCTTTAACCCCTGAGCCATTCCTCCAGCCCCACAGAGGTTATTCATTTACGGCTCTCTGGGAATTCACAAGAGAGGGTGTTTTCACAGGCATCAGGACGGACACAAATGTTTTTCTTTCCAATGCCACATGCTCAGAAAGCTGCACCTTTTCTCCCCCAAATTATCTTTTGACTAGTGTGTAACTGTGATACATAGTAATTATATTCAATGTGAGGAATTAGCACAATACATATCCCACCTGGATCCTTTCGCTTCCATTGTTCCTTTCCGCCTCTCATCCCTACCCTCCCCGTGGCCCCATTCCCTTTCCACGAAACCTCTCTCTCTACTTCCCACCATCACTCTTTATTCTGCTCTTACTTATCTATACTTTGGGCTTCTCATATTCAAGAAGCCATGCAACGTGTGACCTTCTGTGTCCGGTTCATTTCACTGAGCATGATGGGCTCAAGGTGCATCTACTTTCTCACATGTCTCATGTTTTTCAGAAAACTGCATCTTGGAAGAGAAAATAGAGGGATTGTGTTGCAATTCTAGTAAGGGAATTTCACCTTAGCCATTGGCAACCCTTCCTTCCTTCTGCCTTGCATGAACATGTCGCTGGCTTTCTCCTAGAGGGGAGGAAGCAGCGGTGTCAGCCCGTCCTCCCCCAGTTGGGTTACAGCCTGTAAATTAATCCCTTCCCCAGGAACACACTCCCAAGTGGCTCCAGTTACCGGGGAGAGGCAGGGATAATTTATCTCCCTATTATGGATACAACGTGGCTCCTGTACCCTGAATCTCACAAACACAGTTAATGGTGATGGAAGCTGTAAGCAGAATTCTAAAGATTCTGGATAGGTCTAAACAGTACAGATGGGGGTGGGGAAGAGGCCACAAACTCACCAGCCCCTTGGCTACTCCGCTCTGCAAGCCTTCAAGGAATTTGATTTGCTTCATCTTTAGCACTCCCCAGAGAGTCACATGTGTACAATCTTCTTTCCAATATGACTACTTTTGCCAGTGTGTGTGTGTGTGTGCGTGTGTGTGTGTGGTGGGGTGGTGGATCTGTGTGGGTGTGGAACTGGGAACTGAGCCTAGGGCCTTCACCCTAAGCTACATCCTCAGCCCACTTTTAAATTTTGGATTCCAAGACAGGGTCCCAACCAAATTACCCAGGCTCTCAAGTGTTCTACTGTTTTTAAAAAGGGTTTAACCTTAGAACTCTCATATTGTATTATAAATGATGCCTTCATAAGTTTCTTGGTTTGGGATAGTCATGAAATTTTGGTTCTGAAACCTTAAACCAGTGGCAATACTATCAAAGAAACCCTATAAGAAATGAGAAATTGCAAAGTACTGCTTCCCAAATTTTTGTATTAAAGGGCTTATTTTTGAGATTAAAATAATACTTCTAATTCACTGAAGACCCATATTTATAAATGGCTTGCTGAAGTCCAATACTCCACACAACCTTCTGTTTACTGGCACCAAATAGAGTGACAGGTTTTTAGATTGTCTTGCTGGGACCTTGGCCAAGACAGTTGGCCCTAGTTTTGGCTCTTTTTACCTACAAAAACCCCTCAGACTTAGTAACGTAGCAAAAGCACATGATCATCTCTGAGTTGTACAGGTTAGCTAGGCTTGGCTGGGCAGGTCTTGCCTTTTTTTTCTTACTCAATTCATTTTTATTTTTATTATTATCATTTTGAGACAGGGTCTTCCTCTGCAGTCCAGGCTGGTCCTGAACTCACTATGGAGCCCAGGCTGGCCTTGGACTCACACTGCAATCCTCCTTCCTCAGCCTCCAGAGTGCTGGCATTACAGGCGTGTGCCACCACACCCGACCTTACTATCTTTCTTACTGTTATTGTATGATATATTATGCGTCACGGTTTGGATCTGGACTGTCTCCCAAAGCTTCCTGTGTTTGGATGTTGTGTAATATTTATGGATTCCAGGTGCTGTTAAGAAATAGGGCCTGGTGGGCAGGCGTGGATCAGGGGGTATGACCCGGAAGGGGTAAGCAGTGGCTCCACCCTTCCCTGTGGCTTCTCAGCTTCTCCTCCCACCAGGTCATGATCAGCTTATCTCTGGCTAGGCTTCCACCAAGCCCTTCCACATTGCCAGCCACCCATGCTGAGATCTGAAACTGTGAACTAAAATAAACCTTTCCTCCCTCAATTTGTGGGTGTTGAATATTGTGTCCTGGCAATGAAAAAGTGACTAAGGGCTGGAGGAATGGCACAGAGGTTAAAACACTTGCCTTGCCAAGCACAAAGCCCTGAGTTCCATTCCCCAGCACCCCAGAGAGCTGGGTGTGGTAGCACATGTCTGTAATCCCAGCCCTTGGGAGTCTGAGGCAAGCGGATTGTCCTGTGTCCACGCCAGCCTGGGTTACAGAGGAAGACCCTGTCTCAAAAAAAAAAGTAACTAAGACAACATGTGGGTATATCTGTATGTACATGTTTGCAACGTTCACCTCAGTTCTTGCTTGAGTCTCATGGGTGGCTGCAGTCAGAGGACATCTGGACCAGGTCATCTACAGATTTGACTGAGTTGAACAGCTAAGAGCCCAGGACATTCACAATGAGCTACATTCCCAACTCAGTCTTTTAGTTTTTGGTATTGAGACAAGGTCTCACTAAGTTGCCCCGGCTGGGCTCTGATTGGTAATCCTCCTGCCTCAGCCTCCCAGAGTGCTGGCATTACAGGCCTGCACTACCGTGTGCGGGTCATCTGAGACTTCTTTATTCACATGCCTGACACTTTACATGGGCTGGCAGGTACCTGTGGGAGTCAGCCAGGTGTCTCTGTGCCCTGAGCACCTCTGTGCATGCTTACCTGGGGCTTCCTAACAGAATGACAGCCTCGGAGGAGTTGGATTTTGGACCTGGCAACTTGCTTCCTTCGGGCAGGATTCAGAAGACCACGTTGGAAACACAGCATCTTACCTGGATCTTACCAGGAGGTTCACATAGCCATTTGCACCCTTGCGGCTGGCAGGATGATCTCTAGCCCCATCTGCTAAGACTCAGTCTTAGATGACGTCATGTGGCCACAGGAGTGGGGACCGCCATTGCCTTTGCTCCATTCTGTTGGTGAGAGGTGAATCACAGGTTTCAACCTGCGCTCAGAGTGAGGGGCACCGGAAGTCACTGGGGTCATTTTAGGGTCTGACTGCCACACAGCACTCTGCATACTTCAGATTTCTCCTTGAAATACAAGTGATAAAGTTGCAAAGAATTAGCAAAAGGCTTCGTAAGCACCTTCTGCACGCTTAGAAAGGCTGAGTGTGTTCCTGAAGCTCCAGGTTTAATCAGAAGTTTGAAAAAGAATGAAGGACCAGTGGTGTGGTATCGGGGAAGACGCTTGCCCAGCACCGCCAAAGACCCTGGGTTCCATCCCCAGCACCTCCCAAAGGCAAGACTTGCACTGAGACAGACGCTTCACGGTGAGAAATGGGTTAAATATTCATGGATTTATTTTTTTCAACTTGAAATAATTATTTCCCTTTTGCTGTTGTTGTTTCTTTATCACAGAAAATATTTGATAATGTAAGAAATAGTGGCACAAATCCATAATCCCGGCACTCAGGAAGCCGAGGCAGGAGGATTGCCATGAGACTGAGGTCAGCCTGGGCTACATAGTGAGTTCGGGGCCAGTCTGGATAACAAAGGGAGACTGTCCAAAAAAAAAAAAAAAACAGGTTTTATAATGTAGCACTGTAATTGCCAAAAGGCGGCCAGTACAAAGCCCACTTCTGCCCACCTAAATGCAGTGGACACTTATCTACTTACTTAATGTCCCTCTACCTGGAGCATGCAAGTCCCTCTCCCTATGAAAACCCTTGTCTCCTCTTAGCTGGCTGCTGTGGTTTGGTTTGGTTTCTCCTCTAATGTTGAAATAAGGTCTCCAGGGTAACCATGTTGAGAGCTGGTGGGAATTTTAAGAGGTGATTAGGTCGTTAGGAGAGATTACTGCCTTTCTCGAAGGACAGGGTTAATTCTCAGTAGCGGGTGAACTCGCGCTCATAGGGGACTGAGTCAATCGCAGGGCATCCAGAGTGCCTTGTCTCTTCCGCACGTTCTCACCAGCCCTCTGCCCTTGGTCAGGGCGTGGCTCAGCATGAAACCACCACCAGATGTGACCTGTGGTCTCCGGCAAATAGTCTCCAGAGCTGTGAGCTGTGAGCCAAACAAACATCTTTCTTCTTCAGTCTTCCTCCCTCAGGTCTGTTACAGCAATTCAAAATGGATTGCGACACTAACTATGTGCTCGCGTCGTTCCTCTGCAGGGATGTTTCTCTGATCCTCTTTGGCCTTGCTCCGTTGTGTGCTTAGAGTAAATGTTTGGTTTTGCTTGTCCCTTACAGTACTGGGGATGGATGCCGGGACCACACTGAATTACATCCTCGGTCCTTTTTGCATTTCTTTTTTGAGACAGGGTCTTACTAAGTCACAAAATTGCCCAAGCTAGGCTCAAACTTGAGATCCTCCTGCCTCAGCCTCCCAGAGTACTAGGATTAAGGCCACCACGCTGCAGTGATATTTATATTCCTCTTGGCTAACCAGCATCTGAGACCTCACCTGTGAGTGAGGAGCCCTCACCTGCGTGCAAGGGGCCCTCACCAGGTGAAGAGAGCTCACCTCCCCCTGCAGAAGGTGGCTATACCAGAGACCCCTCACCAGGTGAAGAGAGCTCACCTCCCCCTGCAGAAGGTGGCTATACCAGAGACCCCTCTCCTTCCCTCCGCAGCTGAGCATGCTGAGCTGTAACCTACATTACACCTGGCAGCTCCACACCTGACTTCCAGTAAGGTCACCTGGAGCAGGGAAGCAGGGGGCACAGGGAAATGCACTGAAGCACAGGGCAGAAGTGGCAGACAGGGGACAGGAGTGTTGTTGTCAACATAGGACCCGCTCCACACCCACTTCATACCTTTTAAGGCATGTTTCTAACTTCCAAGCCTGGTTCTTTGTTCCTTCTAGGTATTTCGTTGGCAACCAAATGCCTCTACTTATTTATTGTGTGTGTGGCACTGAGGATTGAGACCAGGGCCTTCACACTGAGCTATGGCCCTGTCTTCTTTCTGATTTTGAGACTGGCTGTCTCCACAGTCACTACTCCTCTGTTACCACCAGACTGTAACATCCATCTCCAATATTATTCACCTTTGGGTCTTTGGTACCTGGTAAGAACCCAAAAAGAAATTGGGTTTGTGAGTGAATAAAACTTTCTGAGCTCTCATTTCTCCTCTGTAAGTTGGAGTTACAGTCCTTGTCTTAAGGAAGATTGAGTAGCCAGCCATAATGGCACAGGCCTGTAATCCCAGCACTCTGGGAGGCTGAGGCAGGAGGATTTTAAATTTGAGCCCAGCCTCTGGCAGCCTGGTAACTTAACGAGATCCTGTCTCAAAATAAAGAAGATAAAAAAATTTTAAAAGGAACTACAGGTGTCTCAGTACATAGGTCCTGGATATAACCCTCATTTCTTCCACTCTGCCAAAAGAAAAAAAAAAGGTGAATATTCTTTGAATACTAATAACAGGAAACAAATTGGGCATCTTCTGTTCCGGAGGCTGATTTTGGCTCAAGCCAAAAAGAGAGAGAGAGAGAGAGAGAGAGAGAGAGAGAGAGAGAGAGAGAGAGAAGGCACCGAGGCCCTAGAAAACAAACGCTTTGCCCCAGTTGTGCGCCTGGGTCGCCTCTTTAGGACTCCGGGGTTCACATGCACCCTGCGTTGCCTGGGAAGCCCTGCTGTGGGTTCCGTGTTTGCACGCCTGCCGTTCGTATGTTGAATTTCTAATCCCTGACGTGAGGTTTTATGACCCTCGTCAAGTTGCCACCTGAAGCCGAGGAAAGCAGCCCTCATAAATGGCTTCCAGTCTGCTCTGCAGGTAATGTGCCTCCAAGTTCAAACGAGCACTAACGAGCCACCAGCAGGCTTGTGACCCGACTGAATCCCGCTTCCTATTCTTGACCTTTTTGTTTATTTTCAGGAGCCGCTTCTCAGTGAAGTCACATTGCTAAGAAGATTCAGAGAGAGATTTGAAGTCAGGTGTGAATGTTCTCACCCCTGAGTGTTCATAAAATATATTTTTCCTCTTGTCTTTTTTTTTTTTTTTTGTATTCACAATGGAGCCCAAGACATTCGCACTGAGCTGCAGCTCCCAGCTCCCTTTTTTCCTTTTCCTTTTTTTTTTTTTTTTTTTTTGACAGGGTCTCACTCTGCTGTCCAGGCTGGTCCTGAGCTCACCACTTAGCCCAGGCTGGCCTCCCACGACACACGGAAATCCTCCTTCCTGGCCTCTTGAGCCCTGGGATTATGGGTCCAGTAAGCACTGCTGTGGCAGGTGTATGTGGCGCTGGGCACTCAGGACCTTGCGCTTGCTAGGCAAGGGCTCTAACCGAAGCGCTAGTCCCCTGGTGCCCCAGCTCACTTTTTCTATTTGATTTTGAGCCAGGGTCTCACTAAATTGCCCAGGCTGGGATCGAATTTGTGATCCTCCTGCCTCGGCCTCCCCGCCTGCCAGGGCAGTACTGGAGAGAGGGCAACACCGACTCTTGCGGGGATGTAAGACTCTTTCGCTCCGCAGCGAATTCTCCTAACACAGCCTAGGCATCAACTCCCCAAAATCCCGAAACCTGAGACACACTTTCCGTCCCCGCCGGAGCGCCCGCTCTGGAATCCCTGCGGCGCAGCGGGGTCGGTCAAGGTCACCGGGGCAGGTGCCCGCGCGTCAGGCCCGACTCCTCCTCCCGAGAGCGCGTCCTCCTCCCACGCGTCACGCTCCCTCCCGCGGCTGCTGCGATCCGGGGCGGGAGCCCCCGCCCGCGGTGACCTGGGTGGCCGGGTGGAAGGTCCCGAGCGCCGGCGGCGGGGCGGGGCCTGCGGGCGGCGGGGCGGGGCCTGCGGGCGGCGGGGCGGGGCCTGCGCGCGGCGGGGCGGGGCCGTGGCTCCCGCGGACCTCGGGGTGGCGCCGCGGGCGGAAGCAGGGGACGCTCGCTCGCGCGCGCGGAGGTTCGGGCGGCGCGGTGGCGGCGGCGGCTCGTCGCCCCGGCCGACCGGCGCGTCCCCGGCGCAGGAGGAGAGCGGCGCCCGCGGCCATGCAGCGCCTGGCCATGGACCTGCGGCTGCTGTCCCGGGAGCTGTCCGTCTACCTGGAGCACCAAGTGCGCGTGGGCTTCTTCGGCTCCGGGATGGGCTTGTCCCTCATCCTCGGCTTCAGCGTCGCCTATGCCTGCTACTACCTGAGCAGCATTGCCAAGGTGAGCCGGGGACGCGCGGGCGCCCGCAGCCAGTGCCCTTGTCCCCGCGTCTCCGGGTGCGCGCGGGAAAGCCGGCAGCCCTTGGCCGCCTGCCTCGGAGAGCCGGGTGTGTTGGGAGGGACACGCGGGGGTATCCCGACCCAGGGCCTCGGCCCTGCAGCCGGACCCGCGGCCGCCGCCGGGTCGCCGGGGGCCAGCGCAGCAGTGCCACTTGGGCGAGCTGTGGCACCCCGGAGAGTGACCCCCCATCTCGGCTCTCGCCTTCGCCCCCGCCCGAGGGCTTGACAGTCGAGACTGCGACTGTGGTTTCTCAGAGGCGGGGTGTCCTCGGAGGGGGTCGCTCGCGCGGGGGAGGGACCAGGGGACAAGTCTGCGCTGCTGTCTGGATTACGGGTGGCAGAAACTTTGTTCAGGACCGGATCCTCCGCTGACGAAACACCGGCTTCCCTTCAGAAACCCCAGCTAGTGACTGGAGGTGAAAGTTTCAGCCGCTTTCTCCAAGAACACTGTCCCGTGGTGACAGAGACGTATTACCCCACGGTGTGGTGCTGGGAGAGTCGAGGACAGACGCTCTTGAGACCTTTTATCACTTCCAAGCCTCCCGTGCAGTACAGGAAGTAAGTACCAGAAAATGTCCGTTTTTAGTCGATTCTTTAATGTCATAGATTTTGTGTACTCCGAGATCTTGGGTAATAGAACCTCTCGTTCAGTGAGTCTGTGGCTGCGGAAGGGGGAGGGAAGGGAGAGGGTGTTCCCACACCCCTGCAGCTGCAGAAGATTTAGATATTGTCTTTCCTTATTTAAAAAAAAAATTCTTTTGCACCCTAATGCAGAAGTTTATTTATCCGTTTATTTTTGTGCTACTGCTGAGCAAGCCCAAAGCCTTCATGCTGAGCTATGACCCCGGTCCATTTGGGGGGATGGGGGGGATTGAACACTGGGTCTTCACTTTGAGCCACATTCCTGGTCCCTTTTTATTGTTTATCTGAGACAGAGTCTTGCTAAATTCCCAAGGCTGGGCTCGAACTTTTAAGATTCTCCTGCCTCAGCCTTCCAAACTGCTGGAATGCAAGCCTGCACTACTGGGCCTGGCTAGGTTTTGGTTTTTTGAGACAGGGATATGGTAAATCACTAGGTTGCTCTGGCTGTGCTGGGACTTGTGATCCTTCTGCCTCAGCCTCCGGATTGCTGGGATGACAGACCTGTGCCACCCTCCCAGAGAAATTGTTTACTTTTAGGTTGGGAAAGGTACCTGGGGGTAACTGCTTTGAGTTTGGCCACATCTGTCTCTGAGGACCTGCCCCTTGGATGAGGTGTACCAGTGGGTTGATGTGCAGATCCTGGGAGAAGGTTCCCAGTCACTTCTGGTTTTGCTTCTCTCCTGTAAAACTGGCTCATGCTGACAGGCAAATGCCAATGCCCATGGGGTGTTAAGTCCAGAATATAAAACTAAGAGATGTAAGTGATACCTATCACTGGGTCCCTTGAATCATCTAGTCCTTCTGGAGTCCTGTTTGTTGCCTAAAACTGGCACTATTTGGGAAAATACTGTGAAGTTTATAGAAACACTCTATTTAAGAAGCAAATTTTCTAGCGTTCTCTATGGGGAGTCTGTATCCGTCAGGCAGAGGACAAGAGCAGAATTTTCCTCGCTCACTGTTCTCTGTTGCATTATCTGACTGACCTCAATCAAGCAGGGGTTAGATACTGGGTATTTTAGAATAATGAGGTTGAATCAGGCATGGTGGCACACACCTGCAACCCAGCTCTCGTGAGGCTGAGGCAGAAGGATTGCCGGGAGTTCTAGGCCAGCCTATAGGACTACACAGTGAGTTCACGATCAGCCTTGACTTGGAGACCTTGTCTCAAAAAGAAAGAAAGAAAGAAAGAAAGAAAGAAAGAAAGAAAGAAAGAAAGAAAATACTGAGGAAATGATTAAGAAAATATCTGAAGTGCTTTTTAGTTTTTTGGTGTGCTGTGAATCAAACCCAGGGCCTTTGCTAAGCAAGTGCTCTGCCACTGAACCATATCCCAGCTCAAATATTTGCAGTGCTTTGAAGTGCTTTTCTTTTTTGTGGGGGGGGGGTGTGGTATGTGTGTGACATTGGGGATCTTAGGGCCCTCACACTGAGACACATCATTACCACTTATTTTTTTCCTCTCCCATGTCCTCCTCCTTTTCCTCTCCCTCCTCCTCCTCCTCCTCCTCCTCCTCCTCCT
>PVKB01006571.1:0-57872 GCA_004027205.1 Ctenodactylus gundi
GTGGGGGGTGGGGGGGTGGGGAATGGAGCATAAGAAGCACGAGATTCTGATGACATCGTTTCCTGAGCCCCTAGTGTTCTGCTGGTAGAAAGTGTTTACATTATTTGTCCAGGGGCTTGGCTCTTCAGTGGAGGGCTTGCGGGGCGTGCAATCGCATCAGTAGTATCTCTTCACCCTCACCCCTTGAATAGTAGTACTTTTAAAAAATCTTTACCAGTCTGCTAGTAGGAAGGTCAGCATGCTGTGCCTATGTGCTGCTCACAGATAGGGACTTCTCAGATTTTTTGAGCTTTCAACTTAATGTGTTGTTTTGTGGTTCTGGGAATTAAGTCTGAGGTACATCCTAAGCCCTTTTTTATTTTGAGGTATGACCTTGCTATGTTCCCCTGGCTGGGCTTGAATCTGGGATCATCCTTTCTAATCCTCCCAGAGTGCTAGGATTACAGGCCTGTATACCATGCCACACCTGGCTGGCTTTGAACTTTTAAATCTCACTATCAGCCGTGGGTTTGATCCCCAACATTGTAAAAACTTTAATAATTAAACAGTATCTACATTGTTGTAGCTTTTATTTTTGTTTGTTCGTATTGCTTTTATTTTAAAAAAAACAGACCTGTGTTACGATAGTTTGTAGTGTCAAGAAAATTGTGTGTACTAATTTTCCCTATTGAACTCTGGTATAGCTGAGTGCTGTGTGAAGGAGTTCTCCATGAATAGCAGGTTGTAGAATTACCTTTGGGCTATGGTGTTTCTTTTCACTCTGTAATGTTGTAATGTTGTTCTGGTGTGGGCTCCTGTTATCATCCCAGAAGTGAGAAGGAAATGCCATTTCAGTATAGCCTGTCATGTGAGGGGCAAGGGTGCGGTGGTGATCAAGGACATGTGAAGGTGGTTTGGGAGACTTGTTTGTGTGGTAGATTGTGTGCTGCATTCCGTATAATGCAGAGATTGTTCCAACACTCCTTTTTTCTTCATTTGTTGTAGAGCCATCAGTGATATTTGTGCATTTGTGTTACAGAAATTACAATATTAGTTTAGTTTTTTTTTTTTTTTAGACTGTGTCTTACTCCATAGTCCAGGCTCATTCTGAACTCACTGTATAGTCCATGCTGGTCTTGAACTCATGGCAGTCCTGCCTGTGCCTCATAGGTGCTGGGAAATGAGGCATGTGCCACTATGTCCAGCATAGTATTAGCTTTTTTAAAAAAATCTGAACATCTACTTTCATTTGTGATTAGAAATATATTTTGTATGCTCTATTTTAAGATAAGTTTATCTACATGAGTGAGGCCTTCAAACAGTTGAAATAAATGTTTGTGCCCTCTTTTTTATAAACCTTAACTGCATGTCTTAATTACTTTCTTGATGCTAGGACAAACTATGCAACATCCACAATTTAAGGGAGAAAAAGTTTACTTTCACAGTCTGTTCATGGGCAGCCAGCAATTGTGAAAGCACATGGCAGAGACTTGAAAGCTGCTCTCTGCCTTGCTGACAGAAAATGAAGCAGGAGCAAGTTGGTATCTGGAGATTCAGGCAAAGCTAGAGCTTTCCCAGGAAGAAGCTGTAACAATTTCTTCTTCCTTTACTTAGTTCAAGCAGCTGGTTGGACTGCCTGTACCCAGGGTGGGTGTCCTTCCTTACTTCCTGGACCACAAGTCAATAACACACCTGATAGATCTGCCCTGAATGCCCCCCCCCCCCCCAAGTCTCAACATGTTGCAACAGTCTCTTTGAATCAAGCCCCAGTCATTCACCATCATCACACAGTTCCAAAGTTATGTCACTCCAATACATCCAAGTACATGTGGCTTTTGGGGAGCATTTCAGATCCAAACTGTAGCATTATACATAGAAACTGTCCGCTTCTCTGGGGGAAGAGTTTCAGGACCTTTGTAAAGATGGTCACTTTTATATTCTTACATACTTCTTACATCCCTTCTGTTAATTAACTATGTGAACAATGTGGTTTCTTGTTGATTTTGTAAATAATACTCAGGTTTATCTTTTGAGATCACTACTGAAAATACCTGTATGCTTCAAGGGGAAGGACTAGCGTCCTTAGCTAGTCATACATACACATACATAAAACTGACTTTGAAATATCTGAGAACCACTAATTATATAGTATTTTCCAAGTAGAAGTGGGCACAGAAGTCATGGTTTTTCTCCATGTTCTTCCTCAATGGTGTTATGTCTCTAGGTATTGCTCATGTGGAGTCCAAACATGCAGTATATCCAAACACAGAAGAAATGAAAGTTGCATGACACACGGGGCAGACTTGCACTCATCCCTGCCAGTCACCTAGGTGTGGAGCAGACTTTACATGTGTGTCATGGAAAAGACCTCTCACTTGCACTAACCAAGTGAATTTTGAGACTCCTGAAAGGTTTTCTTTGACCTGGTGGCTTATTGTGATCAGATGGTGGGACATAATTATTTTTTCCTTTTGCAATGCTGGGGATCAAATCCAAAGTGTCACATGTGCTTTACCACTGAGCTACATCTCTAACCCCTCATTTTTATTTTATTTATTTGTTTAGTCTGTTTCTTAGTGGTGTAAATTTCTGACTTCTAACTTTGTACAGTGAAAGGGTAAAGTGAAAATTTTTCGTCTAAATTGGGAGTTCTCTAAAGTTATTACCTGGATTACATACACACTGGTCTTGCCTTGTCACATCTTTTATAGCTTTTTTATGAGTAGAGATAGGCAAGAAATATTGATTAGTCCTAAAGGATAATTGTCTTTTATCTCATTGCTTTCTGATAAGCACACCTGAATTGGTGCCTAAGATAATCTTGATTGATTAATAAGATTTATAACAAGGTCCTTTTCTTTTGCAGCCTCCCAGTTTTCCTTATAGAGAAGATATCATGTCAGTGAATCCTACCTGTTTGGTCCTTATTATTCTTCTGTTTATCAGCATTATCTTGACATTTAAGGTAAGCCTGAAGATTTTACTTGGGTCTAAATATTATTAATATATTTTTGAATGCTAAAAAAAGGTTAGTTTTTCTGAACTGCTTTTTGGTTTTTTATTATAGTTCCTTCTCTTCTCTCTCTCTCTCTCTCTCTCTCTCTCTCTCTCTCTCTCTCATTTTTCTTTTTTGAGACAGTGTTTTGCTCTGTAGCCCAGATCCTGACCTCATGCTGTAGCCCAGGCTATCCTTGGGCTCACGGCAGTCCCCCTGCCTCAGTCTCCTAAGTGCTGGAATTACAGGTGTGCACCATCACTTGGCTTTCATGTAGTTCTGGAGAATTGAACTCAACGTTGTGCACTTGGTATGCAAGCACTTTAACCTCTGTGCCATTCTTCCAGTCCACTTCTCTCATGTATATGAGAGATAAACACTGACCATAATCAAGACTATAGTCTAGCCCAGGGTTATGCCATACTTAATGGATTAATACAGTGTTAAAGATCGCACTGTATATATTATAGTGCAATATGTTGTGCAGTATTTATGTTATAGTTGTTGTTATTTTATCATTTGTTTTGTGAATATAATGTATTCTAAACACTGATCTATATAAATCCATTTATGAATACTGCTTCTTAATTACCAAATATTGGAGATTAAGCATGGCTACTTTTTAATAGCGGTTTAATAATAGTTAGACATTTATTTCCTCAGGATATGTGTCCTTAAAATCAAATGACAAGTGTAGTATGAAGGCTTTCAATAGATTGCCATATTGATCTCCTAAAAGCTGAGTAAGTTGTCACTCCCATCAATAATGTCTCTTTACCCATAGTAATAATGTATCATCTCTTCTTTTTTTTTTTAATCTTTGTCCCTCTCATTATTAAACAAGTAAGAAACTCACTTTGAAATTTTAAATTTCACATTTTACATTGCTTTTATTCTGGTATAAAATTACCTCATCCTTCAAAATCAAGCTTCAGGATGTTGCATTTATGATGAAAAGCCATTTTAATCAGATAATAAGGAGGAATATATGGCTGGAAGTATAACTCACAGTTAGAAGTGCTTGTCCAACAAGTGCTGGGTCCAGGGTTTGACTCCCCAGCACACATAGGCTGGCAGTGGTGGCATACCTCACGCCTGTGGAAAATAAGTGAATAAAGAGAGAACAAAGACTCACGCCACTCAGCCTTGCTCAAAATTTAAAAAAAAAGGAATACAAAGAGAACGATTAGCTAAAAATCAGTCAGAGGGGTTGGGGATATGCTTATTAGTAGAGCATGGGCTTACTGAGTTCAATTTCCAGCACCAAGAAAAGAAAAGAAGGAAATAAAATCAAATCGTCTCCTCTCCCATAGAATAAGTACCACTGAATTTGAAAATACTGCACAAGTAGTTGAGTGGTCCAGGATTTTAAATGAATTTTATATGTGGATATTGGGGCTTATTGCACAACCACTCTACTCTTTCCTCCAACTTTGTGGTCACTCAGTTGGCCCCCAGTGCTGTTCTCTAACCTCCAAGCCTGTGGAGCTGTGGTGGTTTACCGCCCAAGCTGCATGTAGAGTTGGCATTCTCCCTCTGAAAGCTCACATACTGTCAAATCTCAGTCACTGGAATTTCTACCAAGGGTAGACTCCCTCTTCACTTCTGCCCTGCCGACCCTACCAGTGCTAGGGTTTGAATCCAGGCCCTCCACAATGAACTACTTATTCCCCGGCCCTTTTTCTTTTAGTTTTGAGATAGGGTCTCATTAAGTTGTGAAGTTGAAGTTGACTTCCAAGTCCTCCTGCCTCATCCTCTCAGAGTGCTGGTGATTACAGGCATGTAGCCCTGTAACTAACTACCTGCCTGCTTTTGATCTATTTTTCATACCTTAAAATTGTGTGTGTATTTCAGATTTTACGGTTTTTATCAATGCTATGGTTATTTTCACCAAGCTGCCTCTGTTGCAGACTGTCAGCAAATCAGAAGCTGTCACTCTGAGTTCTCTTTAAAAAGCTTTGAACCAGGCACAGTAGCTGTAATCTAAGTACTTAGGAGGCTAAGGCAAGAAGATCGTAAATCCTACCTGGGCAACTTAATGAGATTTATGTCTCAAAAAAGAAAAAGAGTGGGTGTTTCGGAAGATACAGCTCAAGAGGTGTGGGGAGGGTAGCCTTTTGTTTTTGTGGACAATTTTTATTTGTATTGGAAAAATATATGTTGTGGTTGTTTGTTTGTAGCCCAGGATAACCTTGGACTTGGCAGTCCTCCTGCCTCAGCCTCCCAAGTACTGAGATTACAGTCATGCGCCACCATACCCAGCTTTATATGATGCTAGGGAATCAACTCAAGGCCTTGCACTTGCAAGGCAAGCACTTTAACCACTATGCCATTTCTCCAGCCTTAGATTGCATTTCTTTGAGAATGTAGTCTTTGCTTCATTTTTTATCCCTTTTATAACTTAGCTAATGCTTTGTACCTGGAGACTTAGCAATTATTAGTTTAAATAAATGTGGATATGATGTTGTGGTTTCATATGCATTTACTAGCTTAATGACACTACCTACCTAAGTTTGCTCTTACTTTTTAATAAGGCTTACTACCACCACAGTTTCTTTTTTTGAGACAAGGTCTTGCTCTGTAGCCCAGGCTGTCCTGAACTCACTATCTAGCCCAGGCTGGCCTTGGACTCACAGCAGTCATCTTGCTTCAGCCACCCTAGTGCTGGGATTGCAGGCATGTGCCACCCTGCCCAGCTTTATTTGGTGCTGGGAATTGAACTCAGGGTCTTGCGCTTCCCAGGCAAATGCTTTAACCACTGTGGAATACCTTCAGCCCCACATTAGTTCCTTGAGACCCCAAAATAAGACATTTGTTAGTTTTTCTTTGTCCTAAGACAGAAAAGAAGGCAGTGCTTGCCAGTGGGGTGTGGTGTCACCTACCTGTGATCCCAGCACTGAGGAGGCTGAGGCAAGGGGATTACTATGTATTTGAGGGCAACATAGGCCACATAGTATGGTCAGAACCATCCTGGACTACAAGAGCAAGACCTTTGTCTTAAAAACCTACTTGTGCAAACATATAAGGGAAGGAATGTAACAATGTGAGTTCATGAAGTACTTTAAATACTTCTTTATTTCAAGATTGCAGAAGTTTCATATAAGAAATGAGGACACTGAAAAATAAGTTATTGGATTTTTGGAGACAGCAGACAGGTTTTTATACTAGAGTACACATTAATGTGTATAGTGTTACAAGGGATACTTGGGGAGTGCTAGTTGGCCTTGTGGAGTCCTAGAAATTTGGTATTTTCATTTGTCTGTTTTAGCCCCGTAGTTACAGATTTGTCATTTTAAAGGCCTCATGTCTGAGGGAGTTCTTATATTGAGGAGTTCGTTGTTCATTGCCAAAATCCTGGGTGAATAGTAATAGTCTTCTCACGTGACTGACATATCTATATTGTATTGAGATTTTTTTAAAGTATATCTCTATAAGGAAGAAGACTAAAGAATTGAATATATTACATCAATTTTTCAAAAAATTGCCCTTTCCATCTCTTTGCTTTCTTTGTTGTGTGTGTGTTGGGGGGAATGGGAGTGGGAATCTAGCCCAGAATCTTCACACTGAACTGCCCTAACCCATTTTTTACTTTTTGTTTTAGAGATAGGGTCTTACCATATTGCCAGTTGCCCAGGCTGAACTTGAACTTGGGATCCTCTTGCCTCAACCTCCAAAACGGTGGGATTACAGGTCTTTGCCAGTGGGCCCAGCTCCCACCTGTGGTTTCAGATTATTGCCATTCATGAACTATTTTATAGGATTATCTAATGCTGTCACAAAAGTCAAGTGCAGATATAATCATATTAAATATAAATACAAGTTAGGATAGCATTCAGGGAATTCTGAAGACTGTTTTACTCCTTTAGAAACAATTTTGACAGTAAAAGACAACCTATATAGTGGGGAGAAAGTGCTTGCCAGCCACTCTCATAAAGCCATGAACCTACTGAAAAAGTCAGTGAATGGTCATAGCCACTGGAGATATGCAGATCAAAGGCATATTCTATCTCCATTTAGAGTAGCTGTCATGAAAAATTAAAAACAGTTGAAGGAGACTTACTTTTGGTGTGTGTGAAAGGTAGTACAGTCATTGTAGAAATCATCAATATGGAGATTCCTCAAAAAAGTAAAACATAGAAAAACTATTTAACCCAGCTGTAATGCTGTTTGTCACATTCCTGGAAGAATTATAGGCTGCATACTACAGTGAGTGTTAAAGGTCACCAGAAATAAAATTAAAATAATTCTGTATAATAAAATTCTGTTTACTTAGAATTAATTTGACATAATATTTGGCATAAGATTAGTGCAATGAGAAAAATTATGTAAGCACTAAATTCGGTGTACTAGATGTTCCAAAAGTCATGGTGCACAGGAAAGGTGAACACCTGTGGTACATGTACATGAATACTTGGGTTTACAACAGTGCAAGTCACAAGAGCCACAATGTAGAAACAGCGTAGATGTCTATGAGTAGATGAATAATGGATAAGTGGGTGTGCACACACACACAGTGGAACATTACCCGGCCATATAGCGGAATGAAATCATGTCATTTGCAGTAAAAGGATGAAACTAGAAACTCACGTTAAATGAAATTCGCCTAAGAGTTAAGAATTTAAAAAAAAAATTACATGATTTTTCTCATGAGAATCCTGCAAAATAAATAAATTCTTATATAGTAGAGAAAGAATAAGAAACCAGCAGGTAGCCTTCTGGATACAGATGAGGTGGGGCAAGGGGAAATGGGATTGAAATTGCGTGTGGCAACCTCCCAGAATTAACCCCGTAATCATATAATGTTAACACATGCTAAATATTTTTTAAAATTAAATTGTATACTTAAGTAAAAAAAAATCTTTGGGCTGGAGGAATAGCACAGAGGTGAAAGCACTTGCCTAGCAAATGAAAGGCCCTAGGCTTGATTTCCCAGCACCACATAAACTGCGTATGGTGATGCACACCTATAATCCTAGCACTGGGAGGCTGAGGCAGGAGTATTACCATAATCTTGAGGCCAGCCTTGGACTCCATACTGAGTTCAGGAACAATCTGAGTAACCAAGCAAGCAAAAACCCAATGCAGTTAATAAAGTATATTCGATATTTTTGTTATGTTTACAGAATTGTACAACTGTACAATTGTGATTGCATCATGTAATTTCAGAATGTTTTTGTCCCCCACCATTATCTTTTTTGGGGGAGATGAGGAAGAACTAGGAATTGAACTTAGGGTCTCACTCTGTAGTCTTGGCTGGTCCTGAACTCACTATGGAGCCCAGGCTGGGCTTGGACTCAGGCAATCCTCCCCCATCTCAGCATCCCGAGTGCTGCGATTACAGATGTGCGCCACTATGCCCAGTTTATGTGGTGCTGGGGAATCGAACTTGGGTACTTTAGCTCTTGCTAGGCAAGTGCTTTAACTGCTGAGCCATTCCTCTAGCCCCTATCTCCAACCCTTTTAAATTCTGAAGCACAGTCTCTATGTTGCCCAGGTTGGGTTTATACTTGTGATCCTCCTGCCTAAGTCATTCCCAGTGCTGGAAATATAAACCTGCACCAGTGGACCAGCTGAACTTGTTTTTAAAAATTGATTTGTGTATTAAAAATCATAGTCATATGACATTACCCCCCAATATAAGTAAAATCAAGTGAAAATGTGTTATAGCTGGTTGCTCAGTTAGTTTAGAGGCAGCAAATGTTTGTCTGATTGTTTCTTCTAACTTAACCTTTTCTTAAAAATAACTTGTTCTAGAAGCTGGCCATGGCAGTGCCCATTTGTACTCCCAGCATTCAGGAGGCTGAGGCAGGAGGATTATGAATCCAAGACCAGCCTGGGCTACACAGCAAGATCTTATCTCCCCTCCCCCCAAAAATAAAACCTCCCTAAAAGTATATTGTTCTGTTTTTTTCTGCCTTTACCCTCCTACCACTAATATCATTGTCTTCCAAGAGGTGTGAGGGAATTAAGTCTGTACAGAACCATCTTCTGGCAGAAAGTTACTGAATCCAACATTTATAATCTGAAGGCTTTTGTTTAGTAGTTACAAGTGAACATTTAGGTTATGTAAGCAAAAGTTTTAAAATATGGCTTTATTAAGTGATCTTTTATCTCTAGTTTGGAAGTTAAAATGCTTAATAACCACTACTCCCTTTCAGGGATACTTGATTAGCTGCGTTTGGAACTGCTACCGATACATCAACGGCAGGAACTCTTCTGATGTCTTGGTTTACGTTACCAGTAATGACACGACGGTAGGTGTGGTGCCACTTGAGGAGATGTTCTCTGTCTCTCTTTGTGTGACAGGTGGCTCTAGTGCTGCCAGTATTTGCTATTTTTCATTGTTGAGATATTCATCAGCTACTTACTCATTAAAGGATTCAGTGTGAAATGTATTGTGTTTTTCTTAGAGGATATCAATGATGGCTCAACTTGTGCTATATATAAAAAATATTGCATACATACCTTATACATAGTTATAGCTAACGTGTACCTGAATTAATAAACCATGGTATATAATATACAGATGTCAGTTCTGTGTAATATATAGGTGTCAGTTCTATATAATTAATACATCTATTTCATGTTGAATGTGAATTTATAGGTAGATGAATAGGAGTGGTAGAGGTTGCTATGTCTTGTGTGAAAACCTTAGTAAAAGAATTGACGATTTCTGTTTAAACTCATATTAAGAAATTTTAACCTATCAGATAAAATTTTAGAAAACCTTTCTTTGCTGAAAGCATCTTTGAACTCACTTATAATAAATGTAAAGTTTCTTGAAACCACCTGGCTCAAGGTGGATTTCAGAAGTATAAATTCTGCTTGGTGTGGTGGCATATACCTGCAGTCTTAGCACTGTTAGAGGGTAAGGCAGGAGGATCACAAGTTTTGAGCCCATCAGGGCAACATGGTGAGACTGTCTTCAGTAATAATTTAAAATGGCTGGGATGTAGCACATTGTAAAGGCCCTAGTTTTAGTTTGCAGTGACAAGTCTTGGTGCATAATCTTAAAAAAAAAAAAAAAAAAAAGGAAAAACAAGAAAAAAACCCTCGAAATCTCCAGATACTAAGTGTTCTGTAACCCTCCGCACGGCGCCTGCTGCGGTGGTGCTTCGTACAAGTCAGGGCTAGAGTGGCTACTGCAAAGGAGACGATGCGTGACGTGAACAAGTGGGATGGGATGGGATGGATCAAAATAGAGATAGATGGTCGGATGGGGTGGAATGGCCAGACCAGGGGCAGGCACAAATATAAATGGGACAGCAAGGCTGCAGTCCCGTGCAGTTTTGTTTTTAAAATTCTGATGACATATTCCCTCTGTGACCTTTGTCTTGTGTGTAAGATGTTACTCAACTTTATATTGAATATATGAGTGTGGACTGGTGTTCCAAAGAATTATGCAGGCTCTCAAGAGCATGTCACTCACGAGGTGTTTTATTTTCTCAAAAAAAAAAAAGCAGGGCAGGAAGTCTCACAGCAGTCAGAGCTGCTTACTAACAAGCAGCAAGGGCCTTGGTTGGATCCCAGCACCACCTAAGTAGGGTGTAGTGGCACATGCCTATAATCCTATCACTTCGGAGGCTGAGGCAGGAATATTGTTGAGAATTCAAGGCCAGTGTAGGATATAGTGAGTTTAGAACCAGCCTGAACTACAGAGTGAGACCTTGTCTCAAAAAAAAAAAAAAAAAACAACAAAAAAACAATAAAAAGTATTGTCCCACTGAATGAATCTAAGCAGAATTTGAGATCTGAGGGTTTCTTTTTTAGTTTCACTACAGTGCTGGAGACTGAGACCAGGGCCTTCATGTTCAACTGTTACTTCATCTTCAGCCATTTTTAGAAACTTGAGACTGCGTCTTGTTATAAGTTGCCCAGATGGGGCTTGAATTTGTAGTCCTCCTGCCTCAGCCTCGTAGAGTGTTGGGATTATAGGTGTGCGACAACATGGCAACTTTTTCCCCCTCTGAGACATTATCTTGCAGTGCAGTACGGACTAGCCTTGAACTCTGTAGCTCATGCTGACCTCAGACTCTTTAATTCTGCCTCATTCACCCAGAGTGCTGGAATTAATTATAGGCATGTCACTATGCCGAAGTTTAGCTTGACTTTTTTAAGATAAGGAAATGAAGGGCTGGAGGAATGGCACCAAGGTTAAAGCATTGCCCAGCAAGCAGAAGGCCTTAATTTCAATTCCTCAGCACCACATAAAGCCAGGCATAGTGGCATTTGGCTGTAATCCCAGCACTTAAGAGGATTTTTTGGGCCAGCCTGCACTACTTACTGAGTTCAGAACCAGCCTGGGCTACAGAACCAGACTCTGCCTCAAAAAAAAAAAAAAAAAGTGGAAATGAAATTGCTGATAATGTCACTATTTTCCCAAAGTTTCCACTGAACCTATGTTTCTTGGTTTTGTTTGTTTGTTTGTTTTGTTTTTTTTTTTTTTTTTTTTTGTATGGGGATTGAACCCAGTGCCTTGAGCATGCCAGGCAAGTGCTCTGCCACTGAGCTACATCCTCATTGTTTCTTTTAATGACTGTAGACTTGTATTTTTAGGGAAAGTAGGTCTATATGTTCTCTGATGGCTTCCTTGCTGTCTAATATGACAAGATGTTTGGGCTCACTGGCTCATCTTGTATCCTCTCCCCACTTCCCCCCAGTTACTGAATCAGCCATTTTCCTAAGGAACTTTTTTCCTCTTGGTGGGAATGATAGAGAACATAAATAATAAGAATTTTTAGGGTTGTGGGACTCATTTTTCTTTTATAGCAGAGCTCTATTTGTTTGAATACTGTTTTAGGTAGAATTTACATAGTTAATGTTAGCATCTTAACTTAAGAAAATCAAACTTACTGATGTGGCCCTTGGAGACTCCAAATGGCTGTTAGAATGATGTAGTTCTAATCATTTTTCTTGGTCTAATAGTTTCAATAAGAATGTCTTTAAATATATACACAATGTGTATTTCTCTTGTCTGTATCTTTATTGGAAATCCATATGCATGTAATAGCGTGTCATGTCTGGCCTTCATTTTCTATCAGACATTGAGCCAGATGGCTCTTCTCCCAGGCTAAATACATTCTTGTTGACCTCTGTGGAAAGATCCTGGGGCTCATGTTGATAGAAAATAAATGTGCTCTGTTTTTCCTTCTTTAAAATAGCACACTGTTACAATCCAGATATGGACGTTCTCATATTCTGTTCAGATGAATGATAAAACAGAGCTATTAGATATTGGAGAAAATTGCCACAGTTAGCCTGTTTGCTAGTTTTCCAACCTAATGACACCAAAAATCTTGAGGCAAATGTCTGTACCAGTCATAAGCTCTTGGTTTTTAATGCCTTTAGATTTGAATTATTTTTTTTCATACCACTGAGGCTGTGAAAATAAATACCTATTCACATTATTAACTAGTTGTGCCAAATAACTTAATAATAGTATTGATTGTAGTGTGGAAGAGGTGTATTTTCCTTGAAAGTCTGAAATATTTCCAAGTGCACCTTTGTCTTTGTAGTTCCCTGGCCTTCGCACTGTTGATGCCTCACAGAGATGTTCCCTCCCTCTTGAAAGTGTTGCCGCAAGCATGTGGTGAGCGTGTGTTACATAATACCACATTCTCGCTCTGCTGTCATCGAAGTGTGGCCTTAAGAGGAAAGGTGTATTAAAATAATAACCGTGCAGATTAGAGAAAAACATTCTCACATTAAACTTTATGCAGGTTTTTAAAAACTATTTTAATTTGTGCAACCTTGCAGTGCTTGGTGTTTTGTTAAATCTGAGCGTGAAGAAACTGATTCTTGTGAAATTAGAGCACGTTAAAAGCAGTGAGGTTAGTATTTAACCAGAATGTTGTGTTAAATTTTGATTGCAGAGGAAAAAATTATAGTCTAGATGCTGTAGGAAAATTTCTATTTAGGGATAAGCAGGAAAAATTTAAATTCCTTTAAGTCTAGCATGCCCTGTTGTATTGTAGGTAAGATCCGGATTAACACTGTTTTTGTTTTAATTTTAAAAATTATGGAGGCTGGAGAAATGGCTCAGAGGTCAAGTGCTAAGTACCCAGTTCTATTCTCCAGATTCCCCAGCACCATGTAAGCTGGGCTAATACAAGCACTCGGGAGGCTGAATGAAGCAGGATGATTGCTATGAGTCCAAGGCCAGTCTGGGCTTCATAGTGAGTCCAGGACCAGCCTGAGCTACAGTGGGAGACCTTGTCTCAAAAAAAAAAAAAAGTACGTATGGTAGTTTCATTTTGAGTCTGATTGCTTGGGAAAACACAGGTTAAAAAAAGCTAATGGCCCTGGTGAAGGCCCGGTCATCTCCCTGGCAGCCCAGCTGCAGCCATTTCCTGGGACATTCTCTTTGACTGGATGTAGAACTGACCTTGGACTATTAAAAAAAAAAGCCAGAAAATAAGTAACTAGTTGTTGGTTCAGAAGTGACTTTGCTGTATTGTGCACAAATATTTCTACTTTTTTTCCCTTTCAGCTACCTTTTTTTCCCCTGGCATACATCGAACATGGTTAGAGAAACAAATTTTTGATGGGGTGATGTGAGTCCTGTGTCCCCCAGCCCACCTCCCAACCAGAGGGGAGGGAATAAACTAAATTGGCAGCAGGGGAGTCTGCAGTAGGACCTTAGACGCCGGTCACCCAGAAACGACTGTTCCAAGGGGAATGTGTAGTGTTTGTCTTGCAGGTCCTTCAGAAGAGTCGTGATGCTTAGAGGAGTCCTTTACTGGTGATGACTCAGCTGGCTCCTAAGATTGCTTTCCTAGCTTTGGACATAAAGATTTAGGGACATTAAATGTACCTCAGAAAGCAAAGTTTTTGTAAAACTTCCTTTTTTAATTTATATATCACCTTTCTTTTCCCTTCCCACCCTTTCATCTCCCCCTTACTTCTCCTTTCCCTCTTCACATAGTCCATCTTTTTTTCTTCCATATGTCTTACTTTGTTATAGTTTGGTTTCTCTTATTAGACAAACCATATTACATTTAGCTTTCTGGGTCTCATTCGTTTCACTGAGCATAATGGTCTCAAGGTGTATGCATTTTCCTGCAAATGACTCAGATTCGCCATTCTTACGGCAGGAGTAGTAGTCCATACCACATCTTCTTTATCCGGTCATTTGTACTCGGGCATATTGGCTTCTTTGAAGATTTGGCTATTGTAAATTGTACTGATATAAATATGGGGAGGCATGTGTCACTATGCTATGATAAATGTAGCTCTTTCGGAAAGATAGCCAGAAGAGGTATAATACTGGGTCAAGTGAGGCTGGAGGAATGGCTCAGCAGTAGCACTTGCCTAGCAAGCACTAAGTCTAGCGCTAAGTAGTTTCTAGGTTCATACTGACAATATGTGACATTAACTTGGCATATATTTTTTTTTCCTGCACAGTAGTCTTCCATCAGTATGAAATGCTCATGCAGCATTATTTTTTCATGCATTATTATTTTTGGTAGCAAAAGAAACATGCAGCCTAATTATCTTAGTAATTAGGGAATGGTGTGGTTAAATAAGGGTGTATCAAAACCAGCTGTGGTGGCACATGCCTGTAATCTCAGGACTCTAGGAGACTGACGCAGGAAGATTATGAGTTTGTGGCCAGCCTGAGCAACTAGTGATGTAGTGAGACCTTGTTTCAAAATAAAAAAGGATGGGGTTATAGTTCAATGTGAAAGCTCTGGGTTTACTCCCCAGCACTGTGTGTTTGGGGGGGGTGGGGTGGGAGGAATGTATATATTAACTTGTTAGAATGTCTTAATTGCTATCGTAAAATGATACACACACAAACACACACGCACACTGTGGCTACAAATGTAAAGACACAAACCTTGTACAGACAGATTGTACTAGAAAAATTAAACAGTTGATCTGAGTACTAGAAAGATTTCTCCCTTTCTATTAATGTAAAGGAGGGAGTCAGGACAGTATGTGGGAGGGGCAAGCAGACAAAACATGGATCTGAAGGTGTGAGCAGCCTTCCTGTTGCCTCCTGAGCCAGTGGCAGCCATTGTGCATAGCTGATACCTGTTCCCTGAGTGATATATGTGTTGTGATATATGTGTACAGTAGGTGGCGTGTATGTTCAGACTTGGGAGACTTGCGGGGAAGCTGCTGAGATTTCTGTAACTTGGTTACCATGGTGATAAGCTCATTGTACTTTCTGTTTTCTCAACTAGAGTATTTAATGTAAATAAAAATATTTAAATGTGCCAACCATTTTTAATTTTAGTTTAAGCTACCATATTATTTTGTTTTTTCCTGCCTAAATACTTCGATATTGAGAAACTTTGGACCCAATTTGAAACCTTTTTTGCAATATAAATGCTGTTATGAATAAAATCTGTAAGAGTTTGAATAACTTCTTTTTAAGGGTAATAATGGCATTTTCCTATAATGGTGAGGGCAATTAAAGAGTTTTGCAGTGAATTGAGGTAAAAAGCCATCCTGTAATCTTACTTGCCTTTGGGAAAGTTTCTCCTTGGGGTCTTCCAAAAGTTACTGTCTTCCTATCTCTTAGTATGTTAAATTCATCAATAAACATTGCCATAGTTGTAAATGCCACCATTATTTGTTGCAAGGTGCTGTCAGTGAAAGGGCACAGCCTCAACTCAAAGACGTTAAAATGTCCAAAAAATGTATCTTTGAGTGAGAAATATGTAAGATAAGTGTATGTGTGTATATTTACTTACATTATATATGGAGGCACTCAAAACTGTGGGAACAGTTACTCTAGATCTTAAAGAGAAAACCATACTTCTTTGAGATGTGTCCATCCCAGATGCTCAGATAGATGGTTAGTTTGGTTACTCATGGAGATACTGATTTCAGGTATCTCCCCTTTCACATGTGGCCATAGTAAAGGAAGTGCTCAAGTCGGTGTGAAAAGCTGAAAACAAATATTTAATGTGAACTACATGTTTTAAAGAAAACGTTTTGTAGACTATTGGGATGTAACAGTAAAAAAAGAAATTGGCTACTTAGGGTTGATCTAAATGGATCTTTGAAACACTCAGTTTCCTCAAAACAATGCTATTGTTTTAGAACTTTGTGCTTTCTCAGCTGATACTCTCATATTTGCTAAGGTGAGAATTCAGAGTAATATTTTCTTTTTAATGCATATAAAGGGCCGTATAGTAAATATTTGAGCTTGGTGGTTCTTACTTTAGGCTTTTGAACCATACGGTGTTCATGGCATAACTACTCAACATTATTATAGTAGTGTAAAAAGTTGCAGGTTGTATGTAAACCAAACCAAATGTGGTTGTGTCTGGTGAAACTATTTGTAGATTCTGAAGTTTGAATTTTATATTTTTGTATACCACAAAACATTTTCTCTTCTTCTTTCTTTTTCTTTTTCTTTTTCTTTTTCTTTTTTTTTTTTTTTTTTTTTTTTTTTTTTTTTTTTTTTTTTTTTTTTTTTTTTTTTTTTTTTTTTTTTTTTTTTTTTTTTTTTTTTGAGAGCTGGTTTGGGTTCTAGCAGGGAAGCACAGCTACTGCAGAATGATCCTCTAGCCGGAAAGGTTGTCCTCTTCGACTAAGTGTGCAGCTTTAGGATGCGTGTGGAGTGGTGAGGGAGGAGGGGGACACCTGCATAGGCAGCCAAATCAGCCTAATCAATCCTAATGGAGTGATAGATGTCTCAGCCAGATCGCCCTCATATCCTTTTTCTTTTCTTTGAGACATGGTCCCATTCTGTCATTCAGGCTAATCTTGAGCTCACTTTGTATTCCAGGCTAGCCTTGGACTTACGGCAATCCTTCTGCCTCAGCCTCCTAAGTGCTGGTATTACAGGCGTGTGCTGCCATGCCCAGCTTTATGTGGTGCTGGGGAATCAAACTCAGGGCCTTCCATGTGCTAGGCAAGTGTTTTAACCACTGTGCCATTTTTCCAGCCCCTGCATTTTCTTTTTTTTAAAACCATAAAATAATACAGAAATAATTCTGAGCTCCCAGTTCCTCTACCACCACCAAAAAAAATAAAAATAAAAAATAAAAGATTACCCACCCCTGTCTCAGTGGAAATTGAGGCCATGTTTTTTAGGCAATTGTAGGGCAACTGTTTGAACCATTCTGGGGGATTCAAACACTCCCAGCTTTTGGCCTGCGTAGACCGAACCTCCCAAGGAGGTTTACAGTGCCACCTAATCTTTTGGTTCTTTAACTAAGGTTAGTTCTTAGATGGTTGGGATTCACTTTTCTTAAGTTGACTGCAGGATGCCCTGGGACTGTTTTCAGAGCAGTCTTTTGTCGTCACACCCTTGAATGAATAAGGGTGGGGTCTTGCTGGTTCCTGAGATGACTTCTCTATAGTCCTGATATGGAGTACTTAAGTTTTGTTTTAGTACTAATCTCTTTGACAACTTTTGAGTCTCTTTAATTCATTCTGGCAAAACTACAAACTTACTCCTGTGTTTGTTTTTTCCTGCTTTGTACTATAGAGCTGTCTAAAAGCTGTAAGCAGCACCTATATGCCAGCCTGAACATTGGGTCCACTTGAGATTTTCTCTGCCAGATTAAAGTAGTCCAGTACCCTTAATCTCATTTTCAGGCAAAGTTTCAGGACAGGGGCACGTGTTGATACACTTTTTGTCAGAGTATAGCATACATGGTTTCTAGACCAATTGCTGATAAAGGCCTTCCCATCTGAAACTTCTTGAGTTTAACCTTTTCAGTTTACGATTATGTCAGCATTCTGACCTTTGACCAGAATTTCCCATTAATCTCAGATCCCTACATTCTAAGGCTTCTGTGGTCACTGTCTTCAAAGCTTTACAAAGGTCTCTTACAAACCAGTTGCAAAGGCTTCTCAACCACATTGTCTGCTAAAGTGACAACAACTGTCTCACTTATCTGGTACCAATTTTTGTCTCACTTTTTTGTGGATTGGAATATCCAGCTTCTACAGTTTAAGGAAGGGAAGGTTTTAGCTCACAGTTTTTGGAAGGTCTTAGTGGTGGGTGGCTGGCTGTGGTGGAAAAAATGACAGAAGATGACCAAAAGCTGTTCACAGCATGGCAGATAGGAAGTAAAGGGAGCACTACTAGGAAGGATGGGCTAGTATAGATGATTCACAGCATCCAGATACATTAGGCTTTTGGGCATGTTCCAAATCTAAACCATAAGTCACGCTTCCCCTGTGTTAATTCTCTTAGTGATTATTTTGATTATTGATTAATTTGCCTACAAATCTAAATCAAGCTCATATTTAACATTCTATAATTTTGTCTTTTTTAGTTCCTCACATAGAGCTCCAATAAATACTTGGAATTTCCTTGGTGATATAGTAGTATCTTCTGTTTTAATTAGATACCTCTTTGAGACAGGGTCTAGCTCTGCACTCCAGGCTGGTCCTGAACTCTGCGTAGCCCAGTGTCTTAGTCACTTTCTTGTCACTTTGACTCAATACCTGACATGCACAATTTTAGGGAGGAAAGATTTATTTTAGCTTACAATTGTAGAATGTCATAGTTCATTCACAGGTGAGCAACTGGAAGATGATGGAATCACATGGTGGAGCTGCAGCTTCCCAGGAGACGGAGATCCTCACAGCATGGTGGAACAGAGAAGTCTGGGAGGAAGGGCGGAACCAACACCCGCCCCTGAGGTCAAGCCCAAGCACTCCCCTTCCACTCTCCACACCCCCAGCACTATACAGTATCAATAAATACATGAGGCTTTTGGGAGACATTACAGATCCAGACCACAACATTTAGGCTGGCCTCAAACTTACAGTAGTCCTTGTGCCCCAGCTTCCTGAATGCTGAGATTATAGACTTGCACCACCTCAGCTGGTTTATGTGGTGCTGTGGAATTGAACTCAGGGCCTTCTGCTTGCCAGTCATGTGCCATAATCAATATGCTATTCCTCTAGCCCAATTAGGTAACTCTTATTAGGGCTTTTAGATAACCTAAGATGGGGGTTCATCACCAGAAGACCAAACCATGATTAAAAGCTTGAAATTTTCACACTTGTCTTTCAGAGCAGAGAGAGGAGCTAGAAACTGAGTTAATAACCCATCGTGGATATGCAAAGGAACCTTCATTAAAATCCCTTAAGTTGGGTTTAGAGAGCTTTTGGGTTGGTGAACTGAGTGTATACAGAGAGCATGGTGCACCCCAACTGCACAGAGACAGAAGCTTCTGACTTCAGGTCTCTGTCAGACCTCACTGTGTAGAACTCCCAATTTGCAGCCAAGAAAGAAATGTGGGTAACCTGGGGAACATTTACTTGGAGTTGGCACCTGAGGTTGGAGCCACCTGTGGAATGAAACCCCAACATGGTCAGAGAGAGGGGGAATTTGCTATGTGGTACATACACAGACACCAAGAAAGGTATTAATCTTTCAGCTGAACTCTAGAAGCCTCCATTCCACACAACTGTCTTCATCTGTGAGGAAGAGATGCGCTGTTATCGCTCACACCAGCTGAGATCATGCTAAGACAGCCTTCAAGACATCATACTTAGATTGGAATTTTGGTTGTATTGAATACTGCCCGAAGTAAAGTGGGCCACAACTTGGTTGTGATGCACACAGATTTGCATGCATCTGCTTTTTAAGTAACTGCTTACTGGTGGTGTTTTTAGACATGTTCTTAGTCTTCAGGTTTTTTTTTTTTGGGGGGGGGGTCATTCATTGTGAGTGGTTTTTTACTTATAAGTAAATGCCAACTTCTAAAAATGCCAGAATAATCGTGCTTTTGCCACTTTGACAGTATGGTATTTTAATTGACATTTTATGTTAACTGAACTTAGTGTTTTTTCACATTTCCAAGTTTTCAATGACCCTTGTAGAAAAGGAACACAGCAAGTGTTTTTAGTCAGTGTTAACAGATTCTGACAGGAACAGAATGGCAACCCTTACTTCACTCATCCCTTCCTCTAAATTAGCACTTATGTTAGCATCCTTTAGATTAGGAGATGATGCTATTCTTTCAAGAATTTACAACTATCTGGAGAACTTTTGAAAGCAGTCAGATAGCTAGAAGTGTCATGTGAAGAATATTTTACAGTTGACCTTTGGTATGTGGTGATAAAAAGTGAAAACAAAGTATGGGCAATTTCAGTGGAAGAGGACAATCTTCCCTGAGCATTTGACTTTAGATCAAGGCTAAAAGGCTATCAAAATGTTAAAATCCTCATTTATAGTGAAACTTTAAAGCAAGTTAGAAAATAAATAGCATGGGTAGCCTAACAAATTCAATATGAAAACTTTATTTTGACAAATGAATACAAATTTGCAAGTGTTTTGCTCTGTTTTAAAAGTGTGTGTTTAACATGATCATCTTTTGAGAATTTGGCTAGACTATTTGCATTGTGCTTTTGGGAAAAAAATGCTGGGTAGAATGATTTGACTCTAAAGTATCTCTTATGTTTTAAGGATAGATAGGAATGTGCTAATTTTTTAAATGAAGTTGTAGTGCATAATGCTGAAGCTCAGCCGTGCTAAACTTAATATTGTAGTGACAATACCAGATGTTTTCCTGGCCATAAGTTACCATGTCTTCTAGTGCCTATACCTACACAGACTACTGGAGGCTCAATCCTGAAGTCAGGCAAATAGAGACAGGATAGCCAGGCTTTGTTTTAGAAAACCCAGTATACTTTTTCCTTCAGTTGAAGCTGAGACTTTAAGATTGCAGTGGCGATACTGCTTGTGAACAAAGGACAGAACTCCGAAGGCCACCACCCATGGTGTTCTCCAGGCTTGACCCTTGCCTCTCTTTCTGGTCTCATCTCCCTAACATTCACATTCTCCTGTAATTAGTCACCACAGCAGATTTCTTGCAGTACACAGAGAGTGTTGTGTTATTCTCCCCGCTGTGCTGTCAGCTGTCTGTGAGCAAGGGTGCCGTCTGTATTTGTATTCTGTGCCTGATCATTTCCAATGTAGCCTGCTGGGAGGCCATCCTTGGCCCAGACTGTGTTTTTCAGAAGCATACTCTCCTGCTCATACACTGACCTTGCTGCATTTTACCTGCTCAGCCTCCTGCTAGACTGAATACCTCAGCTGTCAGTGGTTTGTTCATACGCTTGTATTGCCATTGCCAAGTGCCATCCACACACATGTGCTCCACATGTGTAGTGTGGGTACTTTGGGTGCGAGAGTGGTGGCTGACTCCATCTGAGGGAGAGGACCCTACAGGTGCCTCCTACTTTGGGTTGGTGTCATGCCCTAAGTGCATCTTGGGCTTCATTTTTCTGTCAGCGTGGGTAGCAAGTAGAACATTTATTCCAGGCTATGTCCATTGGGGAATGTCTGAGGTATAGAGTATGTAGGACACAGAGTAGCACTGTTACTTTTGGGAACAAAACCCATGAAGGTAGCTGATAGGAGCAAATAAGAATAAGTCTCTTGCCATTGTTTGACTGTGTACCTGCTCTACAGGTGTCCAGCTGACTGCTTTTGCAGCTGTATTCTCTCCATTAGCCTGATCAGGGCTGGGCTCTGTCATTGTTTACCCTTTACCATTGATCCTGGTAAAGTGTGTCTATACCACATCTGTGATAGAAAACCTAACAAAGTATGATTTTTGTCTTTCTCTTTCCATATAGAAATAAATAAGGTTTTATTTTACCTTCTCATCTCTGAATTCCTAAAGGGCAGGGACTTTTTTGTGTTCTACCTAAAATGTCTGTCACAGGTAAATGCATACTAAATGCCAGTTGACTGGATGGAGGGCAGTTCTACTGATAATTTTGTTTTGTTTTCTAGTCACAGAAAGCCAACATCAGCTAGTGTTTTTGTATGTTAACAGTTCTTAAACACCTACAAGCATGCCTTTTTGTTTCTTTTTACTTGAAATATAAATAAGAAGATTATGGATCCGAGTCATGCTTATTCTTGTTTTTTCCTCTCCAGCGATTTATAAATGTGCACCAAGCAGATGTTAGGTATTTTATAGCCCTCTAATTTTCAAGTATCCTTATCTTACAGACATAGAAATTGAGCTTAAGCAATTATTCAAGATTATGCTCATAGTGTGGCTTAGTCAGACTGAGTTTGGGTTGATACCCAACCCTGTCGGTTGTATTTCCATCATACCAATTCAGGTCTCACCACACTGCACGTATTGTGTTCAGTGAAGTGCCTGCTGTACATCGTTTAAACATGTACACACTCAGGAATCTTCTTTTGTCCTCTGAGCCACGATCCCCCCACACTTACCCCTTAGTCCTTAGAGAGAATCACACATCTCTCTGGCCATGTAAGTTCATGTACAAAAGGATAAAAAACCTTAAAATTCTCTTCCCAGTTACCCATTGAGGAGTTCAGGAGGTCTCATGAAAATGTATCCAATTTTTGAAAAATAGCATTTGGTATTGGATATGGGAAATGTTCCATTGTATAAAAGTTCAAGTTAAAACTTGAAGAATGTGTGTCTACTTTTAAAAACTAACAACTGTTGTCTTCTCTCCTTCTCAGGTGCTGTTACCCCCTTACGATGATGCCACTGTGACTGGTGCTGCCAAGGAGCCCCCACCACCTTACGTGTCTGCTTAAGCATGAGTAGGCAGAGCTAGAGCAGCATTTTGACTTTGCAGCTGTCCAAACAGTAGTTCTATAATTTCTCTCCTGAGATGAGCTCTTTGAGCTTATTTGTTGTTTGTCCAAACATCACATTTCATAATTTAGATGTTAAGTTGAAGCCCCCTGTAGTTTAAACATATGGTTTTGTGGTAGCATAGTTGTGGGACTCTTTCCATAGGGGTGATGGATAGTGGACTCCCTTAGTCTTTCTCCCAAAATATAGATGGAACTTCAGTTTCCAACATCTGGTTTTTACCCACTTGTCCCAAAAGTTAGGCAATTATTCACACCTTTTTTGTTTCTTTTGTCTCTTTTGAAAGCATAAAATAAAAATAAAAATTAGACAGTTTTCACAAACTGTTGTATGGAACAAAACCCCTATGAAATTTTAATTGTGGAATCATTGCTTCGAGTAGGTAAATAGAGTCTTTGTGTATTGTGTTACAAGGATTTTCTTACTATCCTTTATGAAGTAAGTTCAGGGACAGTTTTAATTTGCTGACCAGGTGTTTTCTCTGAGTTAAAAGGAAGTAGCTCCTGGTGAATCCTGGGTACTATTGTGAGTGGCAGGTCTCCTCTGTGTCAAGAGGGACAAACCTGACACTCCTTTTCTTCTTTTTTTTTTTTTTCCCCTCTTGGACCCCTTTTACCAAATGCTGTAACCTAGTTTGATCCAAAAGGATGAGCATTCACTTTATCAAGTAGAATTGCTGATATACGTTGTTTAGAACTGTGAAAGAGGGTTTTCTTCTTTCTTTACAAGGTATGTCCTGCTACTTTGACTTTCCAGGTATCCCTACTAAAACATTTTCCAGAAAAACCAAGGGTTATTTCCCTTATCTCCAGTACCTGAATAGCAAGGAACATTTTTTTTTTTATGTTGATATGTTCAAAAGCCAGGAGCAACTCTCCTGCTTGTTCATTGTTAAATATTGCTGTAAATGAAGGCTTTTGCAATTAAAGTAAGACTTGCCCATATCCAAGAAAATAACCTTTTGACTGTGTGGTGATTGTGCCTAGGACTTCTGTTCACAGAGGGCTATGCAAGTGCACACAGGTCACACTAAGGAGTGGGCCTTATGGCTTGTTTGTCACAAACATGTAAGACATTTCAATGCTAATAGACTGCTTAGGCCAACGAGAGTGGGATAACAGCAGGGCCTTCTTCCAACATTCCTACTATCACCTTTGCAGAGTTCCAGGTGCTCATCTGTTGTGTAGATAATTGCTTTATGTCAGTAGTGCACTTTTTGGAGGTTGGGGCTACCAGCTGCTGTCAGTTCCAGCTTCTTCCAGTCCATGCTTACCTTAGTCAGAGTTTCTGGGTGGGCTTTCCTCTATCTTCAAATGCCAGCATCTCCCAGCTGCAGTTGGCCTGGGTCTGCTTCCTGGGCTGCTGTTCACATCTGCTTCTGATGTATTTTCAGGTCTCTGGCCTTCCTGTGGCCTCCTTTCAATTGTCGGGGCACGCCTCTCAACCCTTGCTACATTGAACAGGTGGTTTTTGACATACTCTCAACTTTTTAAGTGGGTCCACGAAACATTGTGCAATGCTGCTAGTCGGTAGTCAACTTGACCAGAAGTGGCCCATGTTATACTTTCAGTGAGCAATTGAGACATTGTTTCCTACATTCAAAGGTAGGTAAAAGGTCAGGAGTGGATTTTGTCCCCAAGAATAAGCCTTAGTTATTTAAATCTCATTGGTACATCAGGTTTTTATTTTTTATTTTTTGGACAGGTTCTTGCTGTGTAGTCCAGGCTGGTCTTGAACTCACTGTGGAACCCAGGCTGGCCTCACACTCATGGCAGCCCTCCTGTCTCAGCATCCTGAGTGCTGACATATTTGAATGGAAAAGGCCTGTCATACAGTTCACCCTGGGAGGGCACGTGGAAAAGCAGCTATTTGCATGTTGCTTACCAAAAAATTTCTACCTCTTGGCTCAGTAAATTTTGCATATGATGTGAGATTAAAGAGAAGTGCTGGTCTTCAGAGTCTGCATAAGATCCTTGAAGAGAAACCGAAAGTACTGATCTTGTTTATGCCACCCTTCGTGGTCCCATGTGTAGACTCCTGACTACCACTACATTGTCAGACGTCTGTAGGATACTGATACTGGCTTCTCTTGAGTCGTACAACTCGGGGTGCTTGATAGCTACCTCCATATTTAGCTCTGCAGATGAGGCATTGTCTTTTCATCTCCACTGTGGAGAAGTTAGAATATTGGGGTTAGAATCACCTTTCAGAGTACCCTACATGCCCTGACAATTCTCTTGAAATGCTAATCTTGATAAATGAACTCTTTGAAATGTATTTTAAGTCCCTTTTTCAATATCTAGCCTGTTCTATTTTGTTGTTTACAGAGAAATAAGAAACAGTGTTTACTTAATGGTCTTCAGGCCTGTGTATTTCTTGGCCACTTTACTGGTGGGGGAACCCTTCAGTTTTTTCATCATAAGGTCATGACATTGAGCCCAGAACCATAAGGTTTACAAATGAGCCTGCCAGTAGCAGCCCATGGAGGAGGTAAAAATTTGGTCTTTTGGTGTGATAGGAAGGGGAAAACTTGAACCTTGGAGGTTCTTTTCTAGTCTTTTCACCCAAGAAGCGGCTTCTCTTGAACAAGCTAGCCAGACTTCCAGGATGCCAGGTCTGAAAGTAGAGGTTTAGGGCCAGTTCTCCTTGTGTTTACTGTGCTGCTTCCTTCATGGATGCATCATCTCCCCTAGAGTCTAATGTCCTTGTCCCTGGCCCTTTCTGTATTCATCCTGTTGTTTTCAATGTCAGAAACTCATCCACCTTCCATCAGTTTTAAAAGCTCCATCCTGGCCATAAACATTTGTTAAGGCAGCTGTAATCCAACCACATCTTTCTGCCAGTTCATTAATCAGCAATGCTTTCTAGTAATGATGTTGGTGGACCATCTTTATGACTATAACCATTAAGTCAGTATTCCCCATTATTTGAAATACTCATTTGAGAAAGAATTTTGCTGTGCAAATTGAACTTTTATAAAAAGAAAACTAATGACACCACAAATGAAAGATTTTTTTTTAGATGAGCTTGTTTTTGCAGCTAGTCTGGAAGCTGACTTACATAACGCATTCTGCACTTACCGGTTGTATAAGTAGTCTGTAGTTCTGGATGGGAGAGGCAGGCGTCATTGCACTAAAAGAAAGAGCAGCTTAGGTAGAACTGCCGGCACAAAGTGTGGCAAAGCCAAATCAGGGCTCTCTACCTTCAAGAATAGTGCCTGTGGCGATGTGAAATAGGCCTTGGACAGCCCAGATACACCTTCTAAAGCAGAAGGCAAAAGGCGTTCCATGGATGTCTCCACACTCGTGGAATTCGCTTCAAATGTTAAGCACACTTGACTCTGGCAAATGGCTCGTGGTATGTGGAAGCCAGCCAGATCTTCAAACTTGTTCCCAAAGCCCACACATGCCTTATGTGGACAAGAACACCAAGATAACACACGAGAAGCTGATGTTGATGCAAAAGTCTGCTCCCTGTAGATCTAGCAGTCAGATGCTAATATGAATAACTTACTTCAGGATGAAGAGTTTGGTTTAAAAGCAGCATGATGTGCTCAAGTTTTATTTATTACCTGTTTTGTAAAAGTCATTAGCAGTACAGTTTTTATGTTAATAAATTTTTAACATAGTATGTTAGCTTCGTCGCTGTACCATACCTGCAGTACTTGGCTTAGAAGAAGTTTATTTTGGCTGTCCATTTTGGAGATTTCTGTCCATGAGATTGGCCCTGTTATGCTGGGCCTGTGTTGAGATGGCACATCAGGTCAGGAGTACACTTCACTACCAGAAGTGAAAGAGGAGGAGTCTGGAATTTCACTGCCCCTTCGAGAGTACATTCTCAGTGACCTGGAGACATCCCATTTCGCCTTACCATCACCCCCAGCCCCACCAAGCTGGGGATCAGGCTGTTAAAACGTGGACATTTGGAGAACGTTAAACATCTCAAGCTAATAAAATCAGGACACATCCTCAAGATGCCTAGCATATATTGTTGCAACAGAGCAAAGTTATTTTCAAAGGAGCTGTGTGACTCAGGGTAGGTTGGTCCTAGCTGACCAGCATTGAAGACTGGAGCCACATTCCTCGCTCCATTCACACTGGGATTCAGTTGTGATTCTGCTGTTGCTCATCGTCACATACTTGGGTCCATAGCGTCTCAATTTCTTCTGTGCCTGTTACAGCTTCAGAGTTGTATCCAGTGCCCACCTGCATTCCTGGAACCCTAGTTCCAAGGCCTGCAGTCCAGGCTTTCTAACAGGCAGGTGAGGCTGCGGCTACTTGTGTCTTTCCAGAGGAACGTCCTGGTCTGGGAAGATGAGGAACTGATGGTTTGTTTTCATGCCTAGTACCCATGCAGTGGACCCTGTTTTTCTGTACAAGGAGGATGCGTTTCATACCCAGTGTGGTAACCTTTGTATACTATGTTTCATTCACTGTTCATTTTAGATAAATATTTTCAGATGTATTTCACCATTTTTAATTCAGAGTTTTAAAAATCTTTTTCTACATTAAGTCCACTTCAGTTAATAATAATGGCAGCTGTAATCCTGGCTTCATCAGTTCTTCCCTGGCTTCTCGCTGTTCATCTGTGGGCACTTCTTATGATGCTCCAGGTAGAACACTGCCCTCCCTTTCTCCCACCCTCCCTCATCTGCCTCTTGCCTGGGTGTGTCTGTGCTGCCCTCTCCATCCCTCTGGCTTTCCTGACTTGTCTATCACTTCCTTGCCTCTTTTTTTTTTTTTTTTTTTTTTTTGAGACAGACTGGCCTGGACTCACGGCAGTCCTCCTGCCTCAGCCTCCCAGGTGCTGGGATTACAAGTATGTACCACCATGCCCACCTTTATGTGGTGCTGGGGAATTGAACACAGGGCCTTCCAAGTGCTTTAACCACTGTGCCATTTCTGCAGCCACCCTTGCCTTATTTCTAACATAATATACCTAGGTCTGTGGCCTTTTAAAATGCAGTATAGTGGCATTTACCGCTTACTGAATTCTTGTACAGTAGCTGTGTTGCTGAGTACTCAACACATACTAATTCTTTAATTCCCACTTTATGGATAAGGAAACAGGCTTTTATTTTTTGGAAAGTAAGTAGTCCAAAGTCACATAGTAAGTGGCAAAGCCAGAATTTCAATGCAAATTGAATACCTCTAAGAGGGTAAGTTTGAAATGTCTAGAATTTCAGAATTCTGCATGTCTGGACTGGAAAATGTTCTGCAAATACCAGCTTTTGAATCTTACAAAGAATACAGGCTGGGGCATAGCTCGATGATGAGCCCCTTTGTCTAGGAAGTGCAAGGCCCTAAGTTCGATTCCCATAGCACCATGCAGCAGCCCCAGTCAAGGCACTTTTTACACTGGTGACTGCCACTTGTCAGCAATCAGTAAAAAAGTTACAGGCAGAAACATCTATGTGCTGCTTATTATATTAATGCCTAGCACACATTTGGTAAATAGGAATTTTTAAAATTACAAGATTAAATACGAGCACATGACACAAAGTCAGCTGTAATCCCATCCCTCAGTGATCAAAATTCTTAAAAACTCAGTGGAGCTTGAGACCCCAAGAACCCACAGAAGACCCTACTGGGGGGAAGATTCTTGTAGACCATGCACAGGGAAGGATCACTGCAACAGATCTCAGCAAATCCACAGAAGGAGTAGAGGGTGTGTGTGTCTTGAGGTTTAGGTGAGATTTGTGAAGGTGATGGGTAATACCAACATGATAAAAAAATCTGAAGGCGTAAAGGACTGCAGAGATGCTAGCTAATCTGCTTAATTTTGAAATCAAAAAGGGACTGCATTCTTAGTTCTGTGAGCAAGTTCTTTTCATCTGAACTTAATAGAACTTTGAGTGAAAATCGCTAAGCATGCCTTTTCAGCATTCCTGTAGCCAATGCGAATTCCTCTGTGGCAGGTACCGTAGGCACTAACTAGGTGCAGAATTTCCCACCTGCAGGCACTTCCGGCAGAGGGGAGCACTCAGGAGACAAACCAAAGGAATGCAAATGAACAAGAGCAGACAAGGGGTCAATTCTGCCTCACTTGCAATAGGATCATTTCCAGGAAGGATTCAGAGAAAAGCTGCTCCAAAAGACAGTTTTTTCAGCACTGGAAATTGAAGCCAGGGTCTGCACATCATAGAGTGGCCGCCCTACCACCAAGCTACATCCCCAGCGTTTGAAAGCCGAATTTATTAAGATGGAATCAACACATGTAATCCACCAAATTCAAAGCATACAATTTGATGATCTTTAATATTGTTCAGACTTGTGACTGTCACCGTAATCATATATATATATATATATATATATAGTCTTATTTTGGTTTAGACAGGGTCTAGCTCTGTGATTTAGGCTGGTGTTGAACTCACTGTATAGCCCAGCTTGGCTTCGAGCTCATGGCAACCCACCTGCCTCAGCTTCTTGAGTGCTGAGATTATATGCTTGTACTGCCACACCCAGCTATTATGCGGTGCTGGGGGATTGGAACTGGTGCCTTATATTTTCTAGGTAATTGCTCTAATCATTGAGCTACATCTGCAGCCCCAGGATTTTTTTTTTCCCTTTGGTGGTGGTACTGGGGATTAAACCCAGGGCCTGTGCATTTAATTACATCCGTAGCTCTTTTAAATTTTATTTTGAGACAAGATCTCATTAAGCAACTGAATTGCCCAGGCTGAGTTCGAACTTGTGATCCTCCTGCCTCACAGGTCTGCACCACCACATCCAGCTAGAATATTTTCATTATTCTCAAAGGAAATGACACCTGTAAGCAGTCACTCATTTCTTCTCAACCTTCGCTGTCGTAGGCAACCACTGATTTACTTTCTGCCTCAGTGAATTTGCTTAATCTCTACAAAGGGGCAGGCATCATGTCTGGTCCATGTGTGGTCTTCTGTCATAGGCTCTGTCACTTGAGTTATAGAGCCTTTTGGCTATTATGTAATTCCTCCACTTTTGCTCTTTTTCAGGATTTTTTTTTTTTTTTTGGCTACTCTGGATTCTTCTGTTTCTCATTTGAGCTGTGACATCACTCAATTTCTTAGATTTTGATAAAGATTATATTGAATCTATAGACCAATTTAGGAGTATGACCATCTTAACTAAGTGCTTTCGGTCCATAAATATGATACCTTTGCCTTTGTGTAGATAATTTTAAATATTTTCAACAATGTTTTGTAGTTTTCAGGATATAGTCTGGCTGTAGGAAAGGGAGCATACGTAGCTCAGCAGTTAGAGTCCTTGCCTACCTGTGTGAGGTCCTGGGCTTGATTCCCAGCAGCACAACACAGCACTCCATCTTTATGGGTTCTGCATCCATGGAGTCAGCCAATTGTGGGTTAAAAATATCTGAAAGAATTTCATTTGTACTAAACGTGTATACATATTTTCTTGGTATTTCCCCCATCATTATATTAGGTATTATAAGTAACTTAGAGATTAAAGCAGTAAGCTGTATATATCTTAGTTGTATGCAAACTGTACCACTTGATGTGGAGGACTTGGGTGTGCAGGGATTTGGGTATCCTTGGGTTTTTGAAATCCACAGTGGATGCAAACAGTAACTGAGCAGTTTCCTTGCTTTTTTTTTTTTCCCTTTCTGCTAGCCTTATTGGCAGTGGAATTCAAATGATGTTTTTTCTCTTTTCTCCCAGTACAAGGGATAAAATTTAGGGCCTTGTCAGTGCCAGGTGAGTGCTCTACCAATGAGCTGCACCCCAAACCCATGGCTTTAAAAATATTGATCTTGTGTCCTGAAACCCTGCTGAAGTCATATATTCTAATGTTTTTTTGTGTATGCCTTAATTCCCACATACCAGATAATGCCATCTGCAAATATAATAGTACATGTTTTCTTTCCAATCTGAATGACCTACATTTTCTTGATTAGAACTTCTAGTACAATATTGAATTGATAAAGTATCTGGCTTCCAAGCTGAGAGGAAGAACTTTCAGTCTTTCAGTATTAGTATGATGTCAGTTGTGGGTTTTTGTAGATTTCCCTTATTAGGTTGAAGTCCCTGTCTGTTTCTAGCTCTCTAGTTTGTGGAGTATTTTTGTCAAGTATTGAATTTTGTCAAATACATTTTCTGCACATTAAGAAGATCATTTGGGTTTTGTCTTTTTTGTAGTATTACATATTACATTAATTGTTTTTTTTTTCCAGAAATTGTCCTCGAGTGGTGGTAGTTGGTATCTTCTTGTTAGGCTTGACAGGGATTCTTTTATCTTAGAGACTTTCCTCTAAGAGAAAAGAGACTTTCAACTCATTTAGAGACAGGTTCTCACTCTGTAGTCCAGTATGGTCCTGAACTCAATATGTAGCTCAGGCTGGTCTCAAACTCAACAATCCTCCTGCCTCAGCCTCCCGACTAAAGGGAAGGCATGTTCCACCCTGCTGGCCTTATGTGAAACTGAACTCAGGGTCCTGAGCTTGCTAGACAAGCGCTCTAATTGCTGTGCTATTCCTCCAGCCCTGTTTTCAACATTTAAAACAAAACCCTGGGTCTGCGGTCATAGCTCAGAGGTTAAGCACCTAGGTACATGGCCCTCGTTGGTTGTGCACACCTGTAATCTAAACATATGGAGTCTGAGGCAGGATTGCTATGTGTTCAGGACCAAAGACCCTACCTCAAATAAATACATAAATACCCACACACATCTTTTTCACACATAGCCAGTGATTTTTCTGGCACTTTCCATATGTGGGAATTGCTTTGCCAATTCTTGTGTTTTAAGTGAGTCAAGCCATTTCTCTTGCCTCTTCATAGTGACTTCTGTACCAGCGTCTGGCTGCCTTTGTTGCACTGCACTCTGTTTTCTCCAGCCATGATTTATATGCGCCCTCAGCAGTCTGTCACATTATTCTTTTCCACTAACCATTTGCAGCATTTCCCTTTCTGTTGGAATCTGACAATGATGTCCTTTTTGGGGGAGTTGGGGGCAGACAGGGTCTTGCTCTGTAGCCCAGGCTGGTCCTGAACTCACTATGGAGCCCAGGCTGGCCTTGGACAAATGGCAATTCTCTTGCTTCAGCCTCTCAAGTGCTGGGATTACAGGTGTGTGACAGCACACCCGGCTTATGTGGTGCAGGGGAATGGAACTCGGGTACTTAGCGCTTGACTTAGCACTTGCTAGGCAAGCACTTTAACTGCTGAGCCATTCCTCCAGTTCCCTATTTTTTGTTATTCTTGAGGCCCCACACAGTGAGAGCTCTGCCAGTATGCTGGGATCTTATAAGACAGTTGCAGACATTGTTCAAGTATCTTGCAATGTGATTTACCACCAGGCAGCTAATGCAGACATAGGCTCATTAGTGTCTGTTAATTAATGAAAACAATTAAATTGTGTGCCAAATAATGAAACTGTTGGCTTCTAATCACCTCTTTGTGCGAGTTCCTAGATCTGGGGATTAGCGGTGCAGTAGTCTGCTGCTGAGTGACTCTTCCATGCTTGCCAGGCCCTTTCAGCCTTCTTACTATCCAAAAGAGAAATCATCTTTCCACTCCTTTTGCCTATGCTGACAGGCTCTTCACTGCACTCTATTTCCCTGTTCTTGGTAGCCAGTCTCAATTGGACTCTGCAAACAACAAAAAGGCCCTATCCTCTAGGTTAGAGCCATAGGAGCCAAGTCTCCAAGAATGGGATAGGCCACAATCTGTAAACCGGCTAAAGGCCAGTCCTTGCCCTCAGGACCTTATGGTTAAGTTGAGAATCACATAAAAAACATTTTTCTTTTTTTGGGACAGTGTCTCACCCTGTAGTCCAGGCTAGTCCTGAATTCACTAGGTAGTCAGCTTAACCAAGAACTCTTGGCAACCCTCCTGCCTCAGCCTCACACATAAAGACATTTGAGCTGGGCTAGCAGCACAAGCCTGTAATCTCAGCAATCTGGGAGGCTGATGAGGATTGCAAATTCAAGCACAGGATGAGCCATTTAGTGATGCAACAAGACAGTCTCAAAATTTTAAAAAGTTGTGTGGTTGGGGAGGGTTGGAGATAAAACTCAATGTAAAGGCCTTGGTCTCAACTCCAAGTACCACAGTATATGAATAAATATATATACAGAAATGCACACAGATATCCGAAGGCGGTTGCAATAATGCATGCCTGCAGTCCCGGCTACTCGAGAGTCTAAGACAAGAAGATCATAAATCTAACTTGCTAATCATGATAGGCCAACTTGAATGGATTAAAAGTGCCTAGCTGAGGCTGGGAATGTAGCTCAGCAGTGAAAACACTTGCCTAGCACGTGCAAGGCCCAAGTTCGATTCCTCAGCACCACATAAGCCAGGCATGGTGGCACACGCCTCTAATTCCAGCACTTGGGAGGCTAAGACAGGAAGATTGCCAGGAGTTCAAGGCCAACCTGGGCAACATGGTGAGTTCAAGAGCAGCCTGGGCTACAGAGTGAGTAGTGCATCTGCCTGCATCCTGGAGGCATGACCTTGGGTACTATGTATGTAACCCACCCCTCAATTCTCTCTGGTCCTATTTCCCTGCTTTGCTTCCCATTACTGTGAATTAAGCAACTCTCCTCCAACATACTCTTCTGCCATATTTCTGACTTCAGCAGGCTAACAATGGACTGAATCCTTTGAAACTGTAAGCCAAATTAAACCTCCCCTCCTTTACGTTATAGGTGTTGGGTATTGCATTTCAGTGATGGGAAAGCTAATAGAGCAAGTTTGTGTTGCAAAATAAACAGAAAAATTTGAGTCCTCTGATACATATTTTTTTCCTGAACAAAATTTTGACATGACACACTTTCTTTTTCTTTTGGATTCATATTATCATGTCTTCCAGAGGTGTGATGATAAATAACATTTATGTCACCCAAAACAATGGGACGGTCAGTCAGCCTGTTCTTAAGGGAACACTCAGGATGTGGAACCAGTGACCTACGTGGATGGGTGCCCAAAAGAGAACACTGGTCTTCCAAAGCAAATCCCTGGCCTGACTGCATCAGGAACTCAGCCACTGCCTTGCATCCCCGCATTCCCCGGCGCCAGCAGGTGAGCTGCTGGCCTGGCGCTTGGGTGCTCCCTCTCACAGGGAGACTTCTGGAGCAGGAGAGCTGCTCCAGCCATTCCCACCATCTCTCACCTGGAGACACAGTGCAAATGAGGTCATTCCAGATTCACTTCTGTTCATTCAGTGCAGGATTTACTTAGGCCCCCAGTCCACAGTGCAGCCCGCCTGTTCTTTAGTTTTCTCATACTCTGGTCTTCTTTGTGTTTCTAGTCTCAAGTCAGGTAGCTTGCTCTCCAGAATTCTAGTGCAAAACCAAAAATTCTCATGTTTACAAGTTTGCTTATGTCCAAAGTCCACATTTGAGGCTTTTCATGAATTAAAGCCTGGGTTAAATGACCTTCACTTTAAATCCTTACTCTACAATAGCCAGTAAATGAAGACAGGACTGATAGTTGAGCTGCAAATACCGGCCAAGGTGTGATTCAACAATTAGTTCTACCCAGCTTGTGAGCTCTCAGATACACTCTCATTCTCACTTGCCTGCCTGAAAACACACAAAATTGAAAACTTAGCTCCACATTTCTCCTTTGATGAAAAGGCAAATTTGACCTTTTCCTAAAGCCTTCAGTATCAACTTGCATTTATCTGCCTTCACTCCCAAGGTAACCCACATGTTAAATAATTGTGTATTCTGACTTCCTATTTCAGGAGATGGAATTTACTTTGTGTTTTTTCCCCATTTTATTGATATGTATAGTGCAAATTTAAGGTTGACAATGAAGTTGATTGAGCATTTTGTGCACATATGTGTCTGTCAAGGTGACAAGGACTTTCCCCGCTCTCCTTTGTCCCTCCCCCGGAACTTACTTTGGCTTCACTTTTTGGCAGACCTCAGGATCATCCCACAAGGTAGAACAGCTCATTTGATCTATTTGACTTGGCCCTAATTGTATTCAGTATGGACTTTTTGTATTTTGAAGAATTTTAACAAGGTTCTCTGGAGGAAATACACCCATTTTAGTTGGCATACTCTATACTCACTGGAATCATGCTAAATCAATTTTTTTTAAATTTGGAAGAACTTTCAGATTGCTGTTGTTTTCCTTGTAAATTACTGGATCATAGTGATATATTGAAATGGGGCTACATATTTTAAATGTAACTTTCCATAATCTGGAACTTGACTTCCTCAGCTTCTAGGGGATTTACATTGGCCTGGACTGAGGAAGAATTTTCTTCTGTGGGATCCAAGACTTCAATGATTAATTATTTTCTGAAGATTTTCTTCTACTTTCTGACTGCTGCCTTCCTTCTCCCAATGACACAGACTTTTTTTTTTTTTTTTTTTTTTTTTTTTTTTTTTTTTTTTTTTTTTTTTTTTTTTTTTTTTTTTTTTTTTTTTTTTTTTTTTTTTTTTTTTTTTTTTTTTTTTTTTGAGACAGGGTCTTGCTCTGCAGTCCAGGCTGGGCCTGAACTCACTATAGAGCCCAGGCTGGCCTCAAACTCACAGCAATTCTCCTGCTTTAGCTTTCTCAGTGCTGGCATTATAGGGATGTGCCACCGTGCCTGGTTTTTGTGGTGCTGGGGAATTGAACTCAGGGCCTTGCACTTGCTAGGCAAGTGCTCTAACCACTGTGCTATGCCTCCAGCCAGAAACTATTTTTGATTAGTGCTGAAAGCCAATAGTCACCGGTGAACCTAAGATACAGGTTAGGAAAATAAGGGACCATGAAGCCAAGGTTCTTTCTTGGCATCTGGTTTTACTGAGTTGCATGATGCCTGTGTGTTAACCGCTTGCTTTATGGTGGGGTTTTGCTTATTCCTCCTGGAGCTTGTCTGAAGAGCTGATTTTGACCTGGCATTCATTCATATTCCAGAGATAATTCTATCATTAAATGGGGGTGGTAGTTAAAAAACAGACATCCAAAAAAGTTGAAGGTGGTGCTGTGGCCTCTCCCCGTAGCTTGGTAAAGCTTGAACTGCGTGCGTTTGGTTCGGGGTTTGGGACAGGATAGGATTTTGGAGCTTTCTTAGAAGTCCTGGCCTGTTGTAGACCACACTAATTCCCAGCGGCAGGAGTAGAAGAGCTGGCAAAGCAGAGAAGCCAGCAGCCCCTTCCCTGTCGCTGATCCGGGCTGCTGCCGCCTCCCTCCAAGGCTACGCAGGGCCCTTTAAGGAAACTTTCTCACCTGACAAAATTGCCAATGTCTTGCCATGACCTTAAAATCTTGTCTGAACGAGACTTTTACTACTCGTTCAGAACAGGCATCCTTTCCTTTCCATTCTGGCTCCCGCCTTGCTCCCCCCACCCCCCATCCCCACCCCAAGGCCCGGTAATGGAACTGGCACCTGGGGGTGGCAAGGCACTCTCGGCATGTGTCACCATTTATCCATGTTCTCATCGCCTTTCTTGTCCTCGTCGTCTGTGGGTGCCTCCTGCAGACAAGGATTCCCAAGTTAAGGAAACAGGAGTCCTGCCACCTCTGGAGTTCCCAGGAGATACCTTGCCACCCCACCCCGACAAGCCCCTGAACCTCCCAGAGGCTCGGAGCCAGTGGCCCGACCCGGAGTCCGATCCCCACCTGCGTTGGGGGGCCAAGCCAGGCGGCAGCCCCGGGCGCGCAGAGCGGGCGCCCGGCTCGGGGCTGCCGGCGGGGCGGGGCTGCGCGCCCCGCCAGACCTAGCCCGTCCCCGCGGAGGACAGCCCGCCTCCGCCGGCCCGCTCCCCACCCTCGGCGCGGCGCCGCCTCCCCCGCGCCGCCCCCGCCGAGCCTCGCGGGCCGCCAGCGAGCGCGGGGAGGCTCGGGATGGGACTCGGAGCCGGCGGCGGCGCGGACGGCGGCAGCGGCTGGGCTCCCTCCCCGGCTGCCACGAGCGAGGCCCGTGGGCGGCCGCGACCCTCGGCGCGGCGGCCAGGCCAGCGAGGGGGACGCGCGGGGCGGCCGGGCGCCGGCCTCGGCGGCTGCAGGTGAGCGCGGCGCGCCGCCCGCGGGGCTGCACACGGCCCGGGGGCCGCGCACAGCGAGCGCGGACGGCGGGGCGCACGCGGCGCTCTCCGGCCACCGGCTCCGCGCGTGCCGCGGGGCGGGGCCGCAGGGCGGGCGGCGCGGCCGGAGCGGGGCGCCGCGGGGCCTCCGTGGAGCGCCGGACGGCCAGCGGTGGCGCGACGCCGGGGGATGGCTGTTTCCCCAGCAGAGGTGGTGCTCCCGCGCCGGGTGGGCTGGCATTTCGTTACGCGCGCCGTCTGCGTCCCTTCTCGCGCTCGGAAGCTCCGGCTTCCCCGCGTCGTGGACAGGGAGGCAGGGAAATGTGCCAGTTGTTAGAAACCCAGAGCACCGCCTGCGGAGAGGCGGAAAGGTGGGAGCGTCCCTAGCGGGGTCCCCAGGTCTGGGCTCAGGGAAGTCTCCGCCACCCTCAGTAAAGCACCACAAGTTCCACAATGTCCTCAATCGGGGACGGCCGCGTCTGCTCCGCGAGTGAAGTTCTGAGAGCAGGGCTAGGAGCATTCTAAGGCTAGATGGCGAGCTCTGTCTGTCATGGATTTTTCCAGAAAAACTAAAGACTTCATATGAGCAGAATCCACTGCTTCCTAAATTGAGGAAGAGCCCCTGGGTGACAGGCGAGGATGGCAGCGCGTCCTTACATCCTTACCTGGAGCTTTGCGTGTGAGAGGCCTCTGCCACCGCAGTTCCCCGGCCGCTTGCCAAAGCAGTAGTTTCCCAAAGCCCCGTCAACATACCAGCATGGGGTTAGGCCTGGCGTATTCCCTCTGGGCCCCTGAAATTTGGTCCCTTACATTTCCCGATTGAAGAGGCCGACCGATCCCATGACGTTGACGGCCCATGCCTCCTCCGTCCACACGCAGACCGATCGAATTCATTCTCAGGCTTCCACGTTGCCAGCAGGGTTCTCTTTCCAAATCATCTTTGACGGTCCTGGCTCCCAAAGTCCAGGTCCGGGCTGACCCGAGCCACCTAGGTAGGCTTCGTCGTCGCTCGTCGCTGGGGGTGTCAGCACAGAGTGCAGACCTGAAGTAGCCGTGGCCAACAGGCAGGCCCTAGCTCCTGTCAGCTGACACGTGTATCTCCATCGGCAAAAGGCGGCTAGAGTGAGGCCGGAATGGAAGGGAAAGATGGCTCCTGGAAAGATAGGGAAGAAGTAAGAGAGCCACTGAGTGGAAAAATCCCACGGTTTTCCTAGAAGCAGTGCTCACTGATGGCTTAGTAAGGCGGGGGTAGGGCAGGAGAAAGGAGGAGACAGGCCCAGGACTCGGGAACATCAGTGTGGGTGGGCTATGCCAACGAAGAAGCTGGGATCAGTGAACGACGGAGGGGCCCGTGCAGCCAGAATGGCGAGAGCGGCTCTGGTGCTGCCCCTGGGACTCGCTGGCCTCTGGTCGGTGGGACATGCCGGCCCTTCCTAGGGTCGCTCAGCTTCTAGGCAGGCTGAGGAAGGCTCCCCTGTTTACTGTGCATGTGGGAATGACTCAGGAGGGCCGGGGGGGGGGGGGGGGGGGGGGGGGGGGGGGGGGGGGGGGGGAGAGGGAGGCTGGCGTGTGACACTCCTGGCACTAGTAAGCTGTGGCACCTTCCAAGGGACCGCTGCCGCTTGGAGTTTCAGCCTGTGAGGTCATCATGTACCCCACCATGTGGCTCAGCAGACAGCCTCCGTCTCCTGAAGGAGGTTCAGAGGCAGGGCCAGGCTGAATTCTGGAGGCCTTGGCTGTTGTCAGTAATCGGCTGTGATGACTGTGAGTGACTTTGATAGCGATGAGACACCTCGCCCTTGGCACCTGGTGGATCTGGTTCTGGTCCCAAACCATCACACCTAGAAGGGCTGTGAAAAGCTGCTTAGACTGTGCCTCAGTGTCTTCATTTATAAAAAATAATTGGGATTGTTGGGAAAACTAACCTAGTTAGGACATATGACCTGCATAATACTGTGCCTGGCTTAGGGTAGATGCTCAGTATTTACTATTATTACCTTAGCCTCAGTTATATCACCCACCAAATAGGTATGGTACTATGTGATAATACTGTTTTAAGGATCAAATCAAGTAATTTATTTGAGTTTATCCAACCTAATATGGAGAGTATCACATATATTCAGAATGGATTGACTGAAACTGAAATCTTTGCAAAATACTTTATAAAAATCAGTCAGTGATGGGGCTGGAGGAATAGATCAGCGGTTAAAGCACTTGCCTAGCAAGTGCTATGTCAAGTGTTAAGTACCCGAGTTCGATTCCCCAGCACCACATAAACTGGGCATGGTGGCGCACGCCTGTAATCCCAGCACTCGGGAGCCTTAGGCAGGAGGATTGTTGTGAGTCCAAGGCCAGCCTGGGCTCTATAGTGAGTTCAGGACCAGCCTGGACTACAGAGTGAGAACCTGCCTCAAAAAATAAAATCAGTCAGTGAGTCAGCAGGTAGGTAGACCAGTAATGTTTTTGGAAAGGTCTTCTAAGAATATTGTTACAGAAAGTGTGGTTTACTTCCCACTGAAATACTTGCTGCTATTTCAGGTTATTGTATTGATTTCCTTATGGCTGCTGTAAAAAAAGGCCACAAACACGGTGGCTTAAGACAAATTTACTAGCTGGTGGCTCTGGAGATCAGAAGAGCGAGACTTGCCTTGTGGGGCTAGAATCAAAGCGTTAGCAGGGCTGTATTCCCTCGATAGGCTCTAGGAAAAATCTGTTTTCTTAAACGTTTTCTGACTTCTGAAAGCTGTCTGCATTTCTTAGCTCCTGGTCCCTCCTTCCATCTTTAAAGCTGGTAATGGCATCTTCTTTCCTCTCAAACTTTCTCTCCATCTCTTTCTCTGTGCCTCTCCTCTCCTCCTTTGTTCTCTTTTTTCCTCCTCCCTCTTTTTTCTTCTCTCTCTCTCTCTCTCTCTCTCTCTCTGTGCTGAAGATCAAAACCAGGGCCTCGTGCTTGCTAGGCAGTGCTCTACCACTGAGCTATACTCCCAGGCCTCACTGTCTCTGTGCTACAAAGACACTTGTGATTACATTGGACTTACCTGGAAAATTCACGTTAATTTCTTCATCTCCAGATCCTTAAGTCAGTTGCATCTGCAAAGACCTTTTGCGTGCTCTGGGCTTCATTTATCTCCTTTCAGAAATTGCTAATTTCCTGTCCTTTTTGCCCTTTCCCGCTTTCTCTGGCTCATCTTAAACTCGTGACCCTAGCCTTTCAGGATAGGCATCTTTTCCCCATCAAGAGTGTTTGCGGACTCTTCTGTTTTAGAATTTTTTTCTTTTACTTACTACTTTCTTTTCTTTTTCTTTTTTTGTGGTACTGGGGATTGAGTCCAGTGCTTTCACGCTAAGCTAGACCCCCCAGCCTATTTTTAATTTTTGATTTTAAGATAGAGGTTCTGTTACCCAAGCTGAATTTGAATTTGTAAGCCTCCTGCTTCTGCCTCCCAGATTTCTGGAATTGCAGGCCTTTCCCACTGGCCTGGCTAGTTGAGAGTTAGCCAGCTCCTCTTCTTCCTCCATTTCTAGTGAAATACAAAGAATGTCCTCACCCCAGGGTAAGATCTCTGCTAAGAAAATCCCCACCAAATGGTGTTTGACTTCCCTAAGATACTCAGACATTGTCTGTATTAGTTTCCTATGGCTGCTGTAACAAAATACTACAAACTTAGTGAATAAAACAATATACATTTATCATTTTGCAGTTCTGAAAGTCAGAATGCTGAAATGATTCTCCCTGGGCTAAAATCAAAGTGTTGGGCAGGCTGGAACCTGCTGGAGTTCTAGGGGAAAATCTGTTTCCTTGCCTTTCCCAGCTTCTGGAGGCCACCCGTGTGGCTTGGCTTGCTGCTGCTCTCGGCTCTACAGCCTTTCCCTCAGGCTCGTCCTTCTCACACTGCTGCCTCTGGCTTTCTCTTGTATTTCAGCTTTCAAGGTTTCTTGGTGATCATTTTGGGTTCATTTGGACAATTCAGGTTATCTTTTGTCGTTGTTATTGTTTTTGTGAGACAGCGTCTCACACTATATATAGCCCAGGCTGGTCCTGAAGTTACTATGGAGCTCAGGCTGCCCTTGGACAATGGGCAATCCCCCTGTCTCAGCCTCCTGAATGCTGGAATTATAGAATTGTGCCACCATGCTCAGCTTAAGTGGTGCTGGGGAATTGAATTCAATTACTTAACGCTTGCTAGGCAAGCACTTTAACCTCTGAGCTACTCCTCCAGCCCTCTAGCTTTTGGTTTTTGAGGCAGGGTCTTGCTCTGTAGTCCAGCCTGACCCTGAACTCACCAGGTTGCCCATGCTAACCTTGAACCAGCAGCAAAACCTCCTGCCTCAGCCTCCTGAGTCCTGGGATTACAGGTGTGCACCACCACACCTAGCTTATACAGAGCTGGGGAATCCAACTCAGGGCCTTGAATCTGCTAAGTGAGCGCTCTAACCACTGAGCTATGCTCCTAGTTTCATCTCCTTATTTTTTCGGAGGCTTTAATGTGATCTGGGTTATAGCCTCAATCTTTTTGTCATATCTTTTTGTCATTAACAAGGCCTGAGGATCTGGACAGGGCCAACTTTGGAGAGAAGTTGTTGAAATTTATTTTGTTTAATATTATGTTCATACAGGGGCTGGAGGAATGGCTCAGCGGTTAAAGTGCTTGAGCTAAGTGCTAAGCCTAGTGCTAAGTACCCGAGTTCAATTCCCTAGCACCATATAAGCTGGGCGTGGTGGCGCATGCCTGTAATCCCAGCACTCGGGAGGCTGAGACAGGAGGATTGCCGTGAGTCCAAAGCCAGCCTGGGCTCTGAAGTGAATTCAGGACCAGTCTGGACCACAGAGTGAGACCCTGTCTCAAAAAAAATATTATGTTCATACATATATTATGTGTTGCATGAAGCGGTAACTAGTTCTTTTTAATTGTTTTAGACTACCCATCATATTACTATGCCACAATTTCTGTTGTTTTTATTCATACTTCATTTTGAGAGGGAATAAGTATTCATACTTGAGTTTTCAGAAGCTCAATTCAAAGAGCAGAAATTAATAATGAGACTTTGTGTGGAGCCGTAGGTTTGGTGTGTGTGTGTTGGTAGTGGTGCTAAGGAGGAGTTGTTGCAGTTGGCACTATGACACAAAGCCAGTCTGGGGGGCTTTGAATGTCGAACTAAGCAGTGTAGATTTAATCCTGTTGGTACATGGAAATCACTGGCAGTTTTTGATCAGCAATATAATAAGCAAGATATTCTCTTGGCAGGGTGGACCTTAGCCCAGATGCCAGATGAGTTCAGTAGGAGAGACTTGGAAACAGTTTATTAAGAGGCTTAAGTTCAGCAGCAAGTTGCAGAACAGGCCAAAATAACAGTGGTTTAAAGAAGGAAATTTATTTCTGTCTTGGGTTCCCAGAGCCTGGAGGCAGGGAAACTGTAGTGTGCATGGGTCAAGGACCCACACAACTGTGCCTTAATGTCTTTTCATGGCTTCCATTTCTGTGGGGCCTCGTGGGTCAGGATGATTGCTAGGTCCTTAGCTAGAATGTTTTCATCCAGTAGTTAGGAAGGAATAAACCAAAAAGGTTGTCACCCTAATCGCCAATGTTAAGGACATTTTTCAGAAGTTGCATGTACCATATCCACGCCGATCCCACTGGTCAACACATAGTCATTTGGAAGGGAAGAGAGTAAGTCATGGTCCTTGTCTAGCACCTCACCTGGCCAGTTAGAAAGTGTGGCGTCAACTAGTAAAGAAGGGCAAAAGCTGGGTGTGTTGCACACCTGTAATTCAGCAGTCTGGAAAGCTGATGCAGGGAGAATAGTGAGGTCAAACCATTTAGGCAACTTGGCAACTTAGGAAAGCCTGTCCCCCAACTCCCCCTCCAAAAAATACTGGGGATATAGCTTAGTACAAAGGTCCTGGGTTCAATCACCTAAACGCCAGGACCACATAAGCAAACAAAAAACCCAAACAAAATTTTTTGTTTGCAAATTGTAAAAGTTTTTTTCTCCCTTTCATAAATGGAAAAAAAAAAAAAAAGCCTCCAGAGTTCTGGGATCGCAAGCATGCATCACCATGCCTGGCTTCTCTCTTTCTGTTTTAACAAGTGGGCTGATGGCCTCAGAGGTGGCAGGTATTGTCAGTTGACTAGCTCTGAGATCTTGGAGGGTCTTTTCCTTCATAAATCTTTGTGTTCTGTTTGTAAAAATCAGGATCTTAGCCAAATTGCAGGTGATAATTTGCAAGTGCCCGTCCATTTCCTAGCCCAACATTGGCACTTACTAGAGCCAGCCTCTGTTGCTCTTATCTCTTCTGTCTGAGCAGGGCTTGACGTTGGGAGGGTGTCTTGCCATTTGCTTAAGGATAGCAGGATCTTAGGGGCCTGTGGTCTGGTTTAGGTTGAGAAACTCTGCTTCCAGGTCTGTTTCCAACTCTGCTTCCACTTATTTTCTAGCTGGCTAATTAAAGCCCAGAGGGTCAGAACACCTAGGTGAAGCCACACAGGTGTCAGGAGCCAGGCAGTACACGCCGTTGGCTTTGCAGACCTCCTACGCACCTGTTTGTTCACAGCAGTGGGGTTTAGAAGACCCCATGATGGTTAAGATGGTCAGGAACACCACTCTTGTCTCTTCCCAGCCCTTGGCAAGGTTAATGAAAAGACTCGTCTCATACAGAGGAGGGAAATCACTGAAACAAAAGTCAAAGCCTTTTTATTATTTTTAAAATATATTTTTCCATCCTTCCAAATGCTTCATGGAATCTGCTCAGATTGAATTAACCTCTATTTCTCAGCACGACAACCCTTCTCATATGCCCATATATGATTAAAAAAACCTGTTTTCCATGTCATTTCATTTTCCAGTTGTGATGGTACCTATTCTTCAGATGCGGACAGCTGTAAATGCCAACCCAAGAAGAAACATTTGACTTGGACACATGCACTGGTTTACTTTTCTCTTGTTTCCTTTCAATTATGTTTTTAAAATCTTCCTTGTCTGATATTACTATACTATGTAGTATCCTTTTCCCCACTTATTTATTTATTATTTTTAATAGCTTTTTTTTTTCTTTGAAACAGCATCTTGCTGTGTCGTCTAGGCTGGTCCTGACCTCACTATGGGGCCCAGGCTGGCCTCGGACTCATGGCAATTCTTCTGTCTCAGCTGTCTGAGTCCTGGGATTAAAGGGGTGTGCTACCATGCCCCGCTTTATGTGGTATTGGGAAAGCAAACCTAGGGCCTTTTAACCACCATGCCATTCCTCCAACCCTGTTTATACAGTTCTTAGCTTTTACAAATAAAGCTTCCATAAGCATGTGAGAACATGTCTGTGTGTGGATGTGCAAAATTCTTTTCCAGAACTATCTCTGGTTTGATTCTTGCCAACAATGTATCATGAGAGTCCCAGTTTCCTCCTATCGTTACCAACACTCATTTTGAGTCTTTTAAATTTTTTGCTACACCAGTGAATTTGTTGTGATGCTGTGTTATGTTTCTAATTTGTATTTTTCTAGTGACTGAGAGAACTGAGCATCTCTTCACATATTTTCAAATATCTTCTTTAGTGATGGAATTTTCAAACATTTTGCACATTTTCAAGTGGGTTGCTTGTCTTTTTCTTATTAAGTTGTAAGAGTGTGACCTCTGCACATAGATAATTCATCAGATCTGTTTTGTAAGTATTTTCTACTAATTTATGGCTTGCTAGGCATTGCATATGAAACAATAAAATTTGAAACACTTTCCTATATAAGTGTATACTTAAAATTATTAATTTTATGTCATTTAAAAATATTTGTAAGTATAAAAGTTAATGTAATATACATGACAGCATTAGCAATGTCTACTTTCTATTAATTGGCTTGCATGCATAATAATAATAATAATAATAATAATCGCAAATAGCAAACACTAATTCAGCACTTACTATTTGCCAGACATTGGTTTTCTAAATACAAACTGATTTGTTCCCAAAACAACCAACTCTATTGTTATTCCCAATTTAAAGATGAGGAAAGAGATAAATTTAAACACAAGATAGGAGCAGGTAAATTATAGCAGGAAGTATTTATTTTTAGCTCTCTACCTTTCTTACTTTTTGTCACTGGGACAGAATACCTGACATCCACTGCTTATGGGAAGAAAGATTTATTTTAACTCAGAGTTTTGGAAGATCTCAGTTCATTTTTGGGCACCTGGCAGTGAAGAAATACATGGGTAGGCCGGAGCTGAAGAAAGATACTCACAACATGGCAGAAGAGAGTCAAGTGAGGAGGAAGGGCAGAACCCGCACATACCCCTCCAAGTTAAGCCCAAAGCGTCGGCCCCTCCAGCCAGGCCCCACCTCCCAACAGTACACCAGATCCGGATCCATCCGTAGTACATGAGGTTTTGGGGGATGTTGCAGATCCAAACCACAACACTGCTTTCATCCATCCTCAGTGCCTTTTGTTTAGCAATGGTGACTAGAAAACACTTCTTAATTCATGGTAAACACACCATAAGCAACGGTGTTTGTTTTCTGGCCCCGTGATAATTATCACCACATCCTACTCTAATTGTTTTGCTCAAGTGCAGATGTGTTAGGAAGGAAGTAGGCCTTGAGGCCACTTTGGATGCCTTTGAGATAAGGAATAGTGGACCATTTATTTGCATAATTTGAAGGAAGAGGGATAGCATCAAAATAATGAACGACATATGAATGTTTATCCTATGATAAATTCTAGGAAAGCTTGAGAGTAAATAATAAAGATTAAATAAATAGGGAAAATATTGTAAATTTTCTTTGTTTTCTCAAAGGAATCTCAGGTTAAAGCTATGAAAAAGGGACCAGTCCAATTAGTAGAGTATCCATTGTTTAAAAGGGGGACAGTAGTTATCTGGAGCGTCACCTCTCATGAGTCGCGTGACCTCAAATTAACATCTTCGAGTTACTGTAAGAATTAAATCATTTGGTACTTTTAAAGCACTTGGCACAGTGCCTGGTGCATAATAACTGCGGGATAAACATTTGCTGTTTCTAACATAGTTTTAATGCAGGGTAAAAAGTGAGCTGGCTTCTTGACCAAGTGTGCAACTGTGAGTGACAGCAGTAGATGGGCCGGGAGTGCTGGCACACAATTATAATCCCAACACTCGGGAGGCTGAGGCAGGTGGATTGTCCTGCGTCCAAGGCCAGCCTGGGCTACACCAGTGAATTCAGGACCAGCCTGGGCTACAGAGCAAGTCTCTGTCTCAACAAATAAAAAAGGAGACATAAAATTGCCCAGGCCCAAGTTCATCAGTGAGTCAGTTCCTGAAGGCAATTAGCTGAACAAACAGTTTACTGAGTTATTCAGGGTTTTTTTTTTTTTTTTTTCCTTCCAGTTTTGAGAACTGGTCTTTGCTCCTTCCCTTCCCTGTCCCTGCCTGTGACAGCCAAGCAGCTCTGGCCTTTCAGGAATCTCTAGGGATTTGACTTTCAGCTAATTGAGCTTTTTGCTAATGAATGCATTGGCAAGTTGTCTGCTCACTCTGGGCTTGGGCCTCAGCTCTGATACTTGCTAACTTGTGTGTGACCCTGGCAGCTACTTAATCTCCCTGAGTCTTATGGGAATGCAGGAAAAATATTAGTTAATTGGGTAAGTTGATACATGTGAACATTTAGAACAGAGACTGGCACACGAATTCAGTCTAGGACACAGTCCAAACCCGTAACGGCTGTGTATGAGAGGCACGGAGGCCGGGGGCCAGAGAAGCTACCAATGTCAACTATTCGTGAACCGCGGGCGGAACTTATGTACATTAATTTGTGCCAACTGGCATTAGTAGATTGAGGGACTATTGTTATTTGGAATTCTTGGTATGAATTTTTATTTTTCAAATTTGAGATACAGAATCTTCCTATGATTAATTGGTAATAAGCTTAATTGATAAAAATATCTACGTTTTTTTTTTTTTTTGAGACAGGGTCTCACTCTGTAGTCCAGACTGGTTCTGAACTCACTATGTAGCCCAGGCTGGCCTTGGACTCGTGGCTTATGTGGCACTGGGAAATTGAACTCAGGTACTCAGCGCTTACACAGCACTTGCCTGTGCTTTAACTGCTGAGCCATTCCTCCAGCCCTGCCTTCAGTCTTATGGTGGCAAGTGGCGAGGAATTCCCACTGCGCGTGCTCCGCTCAGAGTACTCAAGAAGAACCTACCACGGGTGCTGCTGAAGTTTCAAAGGACCAAACATACAAATGGCATTTTTGGATGCAAGTGCCATGTTTGGGACCAGGAAAGGCGGGGCGGTGGGTCTGCAGCGCCCAGCATTCAGGGAACCTGGAAGTCTCACGCACCCCTCTCTCCTCTGTGTGTCACAGCCTTGCCCCTCTTCCTCTTGAAAATGGAAAAGATGCTGGTGGGCTGCTTGCTTCTGCTCCTCGGTCACATCTTCCTCCCTGCTGCAGCCAGACAACGGCCCCATGCCAGGCCCCTCTCCAGGGGCAGGCAGGCCCGAACCCACCCCCAGACGGCCCTCTTAGGTAAGTGATGGCCCACTGCGGATGCACACAGGGTGCTTCAGGGAGGGCCCTGCACAGGGGATGGGGTCACCTGGGGAGCTGCGTCTTCAGTTGGCTGTGCCCTGGGGCCAGGGGATCTTGCTGGTGATGAGTGCATCCCGAGCTAATGTGGTTGGTGTACCTGGGTTTTCAAGATGAAATTAAATCCCTTCTATTTTAAAGCCTTTCATTTAATCTCAGGCTCATGACTTTTATATTGTACACAGGGCAGGATTTTCATCTGACGTGGACTTAATCTGTTGGATTTATCTGGACAAGAGTATTATGAGAATTTTTTATTAGACTTGTCCAGATAAATCTGTTAATAATTCTGCTGCCATGGCAGCCTGGGGGAAAAAATAGCAGGCACAGAGAGGTGGGACCTTGTAGCTGAGTCCAGACCATGGCGATAGAAAATATCAGGGCTTGATTACTCCTGTCCAGTGAATGTATCTTCTTCAGGAGGATGGAAATGTCATGAAACATGTGACCAACAGACACAAATATAACTTGGCTGGCCTCAATGTGGGTGTTGGCATGCCTAGAAAGTGGTGGTGACATGTGGCTGGCCAATGCAAAGAACAGGTCTGGACATAGGCTTGGATCCAAGTGCTGTCTCTGTTACCAAGCTTGTGTACACATGGAACCTCTGCCAGGCTCAGTTTCCTCATGTCTGAGAAGAGAATGTGAATGCCAACTGTGGGATATTTTTGCGAGGAATGAACAAAGTAAATTGTAAATTGTGAGTGTGCAGCAAATGACACTGTACCATGACTCAGTCTATGAAACAGTCCTTTCCATGTACAGATTATTGGCTGCTGTTAGAATCTGCTCCCCTATGAATGGTACATAGGGAATTTCCCACTAACCTGGTAGTCTCAGCATCCAGAATGACAATCAAGCACCAAACACTGAGTGGACCAAAGAGTCTTTTTTGTGTTCTTATTTCTTCAGTACTAGAGATTGAACCCAGGACTTTCACACTGAACTAACCACCCTTAGCACTTTAAAAAAATTTTTTTTGTTGTTGTTTTGAGACAAGGTCTTATCAAAGTCACAAAGTGGCCCAGGCTGGGCTTGAACTTACAGTTCTCCTGTCTCTGCTTCCCAGGGTGCTGCAATTGTTCATCGCTGTTAACTAAATGATGACCCCAGTGATACTAGGTCTTCCATGTCTTTAGTCTCCTGAGAGTTCTTCTTCCACAGTAACAGAAGCTTAAGTCTTCTGCATATGAGAAAAAGACTTGGAAATTTTTAGTTCAAGAGGTCTTAAAAAGTGGATTTCAAGATGATAAACGTATTCATAAGTGGAAATGCATGTGGATTCTTAGATCACCAGCAGTGATTTCTGATAAGGCTGATGGTCTTGGCGCGAGCCATCCATACTTAACTAGAAAAGCCTTCTTCTTGGCTCCAAGTCTCTTCCCCACCCCCAGTGCACACATGTCAGTCTGTGAAGCAGACTGAGAAATAGGAGGCAGAATTTTGTTTCTCTGCAGGTTATCAATCCTTACATCTATACTGCTTCCTTATCTCATTTTGCTGGGAAATGTGTGAGAAACAGAGGAGGATGGGATAAGGTGCTTCTTCCCTACCCCAGGACCGGGAGCAGCATGCTGTGTACAGCTGCCTTCCTCCTCCCTGGGCTGTGCACATGGCCACTTCCAGACCTGGGGGTGGGGGGCTCTTGACTCACGGACATGGTTGCGTGAGAAGCAGAAAGCCAGAACAGTATGCTTTGGGCCTTGCCCTGAAGGATTCAGGATGGAGACAGCATGCTCATTGGTAAGCCTGGCCCTGACTGTGGGACCTTCTCTTTGCTCTCAGAATGTCATCTTCTGTTTCAGGCATGTTGCTTGTCTTGGCTTTCTTCCCTAAGTTCAGAGTGTTGTCCAGGCCACATCTTACTTTTCTGTGGCAGATCGTTTTGGCTGTTATGCGTGGCGTTCCCCCAGCACAATGTATTTCACAGATCTCTTGCTTGTCTGTGTGTCCTTGAAACTTTAACAGAGCCTAATAGCAGAATTCTTTCTTCGATTAGCTTTTTGTTTCAGTTATCTGGATTTTTACAATGTTTATATTTTATGTCTAAGTTCAAAACAGAATCTTACTAGCAACTTGAGCCAATTAAAAAAATAAATAAAGCATGTGTCTGTCCACCCTTCCTGTGAACTGTGGGCCGTGTACTTGCAGCCCAGGCTCTCTGTCCACATGGGCTTCTCTTACCTCATTCATCATCTGGAATTTCTACTTTGTGCCAGACACAGGGGGTTGGGTGGGAAGCTCCAGATGAGTCGTTGTCATGAGGAAGTACACCATGTAGTGGGGGACACAGGCACATAAGAAGATCCTTGGTTTGGTAGAATCTGTGTGTGATAGCAGAGCCATACCCAAGTTATGGCTGTATTCTTTTTGCTGTTTGTGCTCAGTGTATAAGTCTTAATAACTCAAAGCTCAAACTTAATAATCTCAGGACTTTTCACTGTATATTCAAAGATTGTTGATGGGGCTGGAAATGTGGCTCAGTGGTAGAGTGCTTGCCTAGCATATGCCAAGCACTGGGATCAAACCCCAGTACTGCAAAAAACCAGGTAAGGATCCTGAAGACCTTTTGTTTACATGAATTAGATCTAACAAGATTTTCTACATGTGAAATTAAAATGGAAAACTTTGAAAACATTTTTTAATTAATTTAAAACTGTGTTTTCTGATCATGAAAAATTAGCTGGGCCTAGTGGCATAGGCCTATAATCTTAGCACTCTGAGGGCTAAGGCAGGAGGATCACAAGCTCGAGCCTCGCCTGGGCAACTTACAACTCAGTGAGATCCTGACTCCAAGTCAAAAACTAAAATGGGCTGGGGATGTAGCTCAGTTTGAAGGCCCTAGTTTAATCCACAGTGCCATTTAAAAAAAAAAAAAGAAGAAGAGTAAAAAGAAAAATTTGTGAAAAGAGTTTCTCTGTTCTATACTTTTGCGAATTTGTTTCATGTCTGGCTTAATATAAGACAGCTGGATTCTCATTTCTAATTTATTCAGTCATGAAATGTTTTGGTTAGGCTATCTAAAAATAAGGATAGCCTCATATAAGTATGTAGTTGGGAAAAAGAAGCAATTTTAGAAGAGCTTTTTCATTTAATTCTGGATATTATTCTTTGATTCTACATCCTATCTTGATAAATAATTTCTTGAAATTGGTTGTAATATGATCTCTAAAACCAAATCAATATACTTTTTGTATTCTGTATACTCATGAGAAAATCAGAGTATAAACAGATGAATAGTAGAGCTACATAAAGAGTTCCAATGTTTTGGGTCCTCAAAAGGGTTTTAGGAACAACAAGAGATCCCCAAGCCATTCTTTGGAAATGGCTGCTTTGATAAGATAATTTTTCTTTGCAGGTCATGGCCATGTCGAGCCCAGAGGGGTAAGGATGGGTTGGGACTTGGGCAGGGCCCCAAGGATGCTGGGCTCCATGTGCACTGGGAGTCTGACCCAGAGACAAGCCGAGAAGAGGCATAAAGTGATCATCTAAGACCTAGGAGGCTCTGATGAAAAGTTTGAGACTCATTTTGGAGGGGCAGGATCTAGCAGTTGGGAGACTGTCATAGACAACAATGGTGATCACTTTGGTTATATACCTGCGATACTTTCTGAACTGACTTGACTTTCCTGGGCTGTGGCAAAGGGCAGGACCTAAGTAGTTGTGGAACTGGCAGGTACCACCTGAGCATGTGATCAGGCTACAGGAGAACGAATGAGCGCAGTGCCCAGCCCCATATCCACTGAGATGACATGCTACCTAACAGTCGGCATCGGAGCAGCGGGCTGTGCTGTTCCCGGACTCCTGGGATTCTTCCCCTTCCAACCTGTCCTTATCAGCAGCTCACATTCCCTTCCAAACACCCTTCTATGCCCCCTCAAGGTGATGCTGTCTGGAAGACATGTGCCCACACCTAATAGCTGCCTGTGTTATTTGTGCACAATTTTTTCTTATTGGCACAGCAGGTTGGACATGTTGCCAGGGCAACCAGCAGAAAATTTTATTTCTTCTTTGCCAAACACCCACGATATTCTTTTTTTCTCCTTTCTTCTTTCTTTCTTCATCCTTTTTTTTTGGGGGGGGGGTGGGGGGACCAAGTCTCACTCTGAAGTCCCAGGGTGGTCCCAAACTCACTGTGTAGCCCAGGCTGCTCTCGAACTCACAGCCATCCTCCTCCCTCAGCCTCCCAAGTGCTCAGATTACAGGCATGCACCATCACGCCCTGCTTATGAGGTGCTGGGGAATTGAACCCAGGGCCTTGCGCTTACTAAGCAAGTGCTCTAAGGTGTGTGCTATTCTCCAGCCCCCCATTCTTGGCTCCTTATCCTGAGAGTACACAAACCATTCTATCTATTCTATCCATTATCAATTTATTCTCCTGATTTTATCTCTCTTGCAAGTTTTGTTGTTGTTGTTGTTATGTGCATTCTTTTAGAAATTTACCGATCTATTTACCAAGTTCCATGGCACAGACTACAATTCTAGCACTTGGGAGGCTGAGGCAGGAGAATTGGTATGAGTTCAAGGCCAGCCTGGACTCCATAGTGAGTTCAGTCAAGCCTGGACTACAGAGTGAGAGTTCATCAAAAATAAGAACGAAAGAAAGAAAGAAGGAAGAAAAGAAAAAGAAAGTCCACCAACTTCGCTCATTTTATTTGTACTAACTAACCTTGAGATCTTTCCTTTCTTACAATAGATTCCTCTTCAGGTCAATACTGCCTAACTTAGAATTCACTTTTTGTGTTTTATAAAGTACTTTTTGGCAATACAGCAGTAATTTTGAGAAATGGGCGACAAAGACTTAAAAGGAGGCCAAACCCTTAGTCTGATCAGAAGGTGGTGGGAGATGACCTTCCTTCTTCCCCCAGCATTGTCAGGGAAACTTCCAGAGATGTTTAGGAGTAGAGGCAATCGAATTTGGTGAAACGTTTTTATAACTGTTAACTCACTACTTTAAAATGAAGGTGATGAGGAAAATCCAGGAGTTTACTTTGTATAGCCCCAAATTGTCCGCTTTGGAAATCACAGTACATTATGAAATATTTCTGCTTTAGAAGACATTTATAATTAAACTTGACACCAAAATATTAGTAAAATTATAATGTGTTTCATTTAAGGAGCTGAAATTTCCTAAATTAGTAATGTGATGGCCTAGAAGATTAAAACTCAGGGTGCCGGAGGAATGGCATGGTAGTTAAAGTGCTGGCCTAGCAAGCACAAGGTCCTGAATTTGATTCCCCAGCACCACATAAAAGCTGGGCATGGTGGGACATGCCTGTAATCCCAGAACTCAGGAGGCTGATGATTTCCGTGAGTCCAAGGCTACCCTGGGCTACATAGTGAGTTCAGGACCAGACTGGGATATAGAGAGAGACAGTGTCTCAGATGAAAGAAAGAAAGAAAGAGAGAGAGAGAGAGACAGACAGAGAGAGCGAGAGAAAGAGAGAGAGAGACAGAGAGAGAGAGAGAGAGAGAGAGAGAGAGACAGAGAGAGAGTTTAAAACTAAGACTGTCTTGCTAAAACCAAAGCAGGTTTTTCCTTAGCCTGATAACTGACGTTTTCAAGACTTGGCTACCTATGAAATGATTTACAGATTTTCCCATCCTGGAGCAATAACTCTAACTGAGGCTGCTGACGCCCTTGGTGAGGAGTGAGAGTGGATCCCAGAAGTCATCAGGGTCTCTGGTGGCTGGGGAAACCAATCCATTACAGCCACCAGTTCTACACCCGCCGCATGAAGCTGCTTTCTTCTGGTTAAAACTTTGTCTCTCCCCCTGAGCTTTCCCAGCCTTTGTTCATACTTTCCCTTTCTCCGAAGTGCCCTTCCCCAGCCAAGACCTGTAATCAGCCAAGGACAATTCAAGTGCTTCCTCCTTCCTCTGCCAGCCAGGAAGCCTGTCCTTCGACAGCCCACACGCACTGGGCTCCCCAGCCAAGGCAGTCACCCTGTCTGTCTCATGTGCCTGTGAACGCATAAGGATAACAGTGCTGCTGCCTCAGTATTTTTGTACTTGCCTTGTTTCTACCACCAGCCTGTAAATCTCTTGAAGACAGAGACTCTTTTTCCTTCTCATAGCACTGATGGGAGACAACTTACGTTTGCTGAGCCCTCCTATGAGTAGGAAAGTTATCTCATTTAATTCGCCCGCCGGGCGAGGGAACATTGCAAGATGAGGATTGTTGTGTCTCCTGTTAAGAGGAGGAAGCCGAGGCTCAAAGAGGTGAAGCAATTTGTCAACATTGTTAGACAGGAAGGGTTCCCAGCCTTTAGGGAGAGCACGGATGGCTTGGAGGGAAAAAAAGGGCACTGTGTCCTTTGGAGTGTGTGGATTTCAGCTCCTGCTGGCTTCTTTACCAGGATCTTTTAGGCAGACCATGACATGCCCGTTGGAATTGGGTGGTGCTGCTGCCAGTCACACTGGATTCCACTGATTTCCAGCTCTGACTTTGATCTTGCCCTCAGCTCAGGGTGTGTTGATTGTCTGAGTGGCCGCAACATACAGATGGCTGATTTTGTCCTCATCTGAATGATTCTTGTCTTCATTGGACTTCCTAGGAAGAGACCTGCGATAATTACAATCTTGTCCAGGACTCAGTTTACGCTGTGTTCAAGGAGATTAAAGTCAGTGGTCCTTCAGATCTCACCTAGGACGTGTGAGGTTACTGATTCCCCTGCCTTTCTGATGGCCCTTTTATATGAACACCTGAGGCAATGCTTTCCTTCACTGCCTCCAGGGACCACACTCTGGAGGCTAAGGAGGGAGAAGTTTTGAGGCAGAAGGGGTGGGGCAGGAGGACCAGGTAGTGGAGCCGTGATTTACAAGCCTTGCTGTGCACCAGAGGCTCCTGGAAGGCCTGTTGGAACACAGATTGTTAGGCCCCATTCCCAGAGGGTCTGATTCACCAGGTCTGGGTTGGGACTTGAGGAGTTGCATTTCTGGAGGCCTCAGTTTGAGAACTTTTACAGGAAAGAATCTACAATGTGGGGTGGGAACAGATTGGCGGACAAGGTCTGAGAAGGAAGTGTGGTGCGTGAGCCAGGAAGACGATTCAAGATTAATAACATCTGCAGGAAAAATTGCAGCTGGAGAACAAACTAATTGCAGGCTGGGTCCACACTCCTGAAGCTCTGAAAATGCGCTGCCAGTATTTCCCTACGCAGGGAGAATTGGCAAAGGTAGACCCCAAGCCTGTACAAGGACCCAGCCTCTTAAGATGCAGAGTTTCACCTCAGATATCGTCCGTCAAGTGGCTGACGTTTGTCTTTGTCGTCAGAGCTGATTACGAGAAAGAAGATTAATGCGTGTAGAATACGTCAAATTGTTTTAGTTATAGCAAAAGGAAGTAAAATCCCTTCTTTCTTCGGCGCCCAGCCATCCACTCTCTGCGGCAAAACCACAGCTGGAAATGTGGGCCCGCTGGGGGGGCCACCATGGCTGCCGGTCAGCGAAGCATGCTGTTCCCATGAAATGTATTTTTTATGCCTTGATTCTGTGTAATGTATAAAATAACCTCTCTTGTTATCATTCATTTTTTAAAAGCTATGGGAAATGAAATTCCTCATTCCTATCTTGTGATGAATACTGGGAGAACTCAAAGAAAGAAAGCACAGTATCTGACTTCCAGTAAGCCACAGAATTCAAGCTTTCCTCACCACTGAATGCATAATGATTTCTTGTTCTCCTGCAGATCCTCTCTCCACTTCTTACCACATTTCTCTTCTCTCTTCACCTTTTTTTATAACCTTCTTCTCATGTATCTCCCTTCCTCACTCCCTTCCTCGAGTCTAAAATGTTCTATCCTCAGCTTGCCCACAGATTTTGCATCTGTGTTGTGTGTGTGTGTGTGTGTGTGTGTGTGTGTGTGTGTGCGTACAGGTGGAGGGGTAGAGTGGAATGCTAGTCCATCAGTGGGTGACAGACCATTTCTTATTTTCTTATTTTGTCTTGCTTGAGGGTGGTGCTCTTGAGGTACAGACAGACAGTTGCTCCTCGGGTGCCAGCCGTGTCTCTCTCCCTAACTGGACATAACCTGATGACGGCTGTTTCTCCGGCCCCCATTTACTACCTGCCGGGCATTGTTAGGCAGTTATGCTTCTTTCTCTATGATACCGTTACCCGCATTTTACAGATGAAGAAACTGAGGGCCAGCATTCGAGGTCATAGAACGGTTGAGCAGCCAGAGGTGAAATTCGAGAAGCCTACTTGCTGCTTCTTCTGCTCAAAACAACGTCTATAGGCCTTTCTTCTTGTTGGTTCTGACTGACTTGGACTCATCTTTTAGTTCTCAGTGGAAGCACTTTAAGCTCGCTAGGTTGAGATTTAGCATGTGCTGTGCATTCCTGCGGCACAGCCTGCGTCCCCATCATTGCACTTCGCCAGACCTTGCTTAATTGCCTGTGTGGCATTCACGGTATTGGTGGTGCTTAGCAATGGGTTTGGTGCACGGCAGGCGCTCAGTAAATACCTATAGAAGGAGTAAGTGAGCTAACAATGAGCAAGGAGGTACACATCTGGAGAGGAGCCACTCGGATAATGAGTCTCCAAAGCCACTGCATTTGGAGAATGGTTGAAAAATAAAAGGATATTTAGCTTGAAAAGTAGAAGATGGGGCTGGAGGAAGAGCACAGGAGTAAAGCCATTGCCTAGCAAGCACAAGGCCATGAGTTCGATTCCCAGCACCACATAAGACAGGTGTGGTGGCACATGCCTGTAATACCCGCACTAGCGAGGCTGAGACAGGAAGATTGCCCAAGGCTACCTGGGCTATATATAGTGAGTTCAGGACCAGCCTGAGCTACAGAGTGAGACCCTTACCCCCTTCCCCCCTCCAAAAAAGAAATAAGAATAGAGGATGTAGAAGTTCTGTGAAGGCTGTGCTGGGGGAAATTAAGACTTTCATTAAACCCTTAAACAGGAAGGTCGGGACCAAATGTTGTTCAGGACTAGCAGATTTTTTTTCCATGTGATACTTTGGAGTCACTGGGTAAGCCCGCAGAAGAAACATCGCCTGACATGCCTCAGGGATATTGAGACCTTTGTGTATAGAGGGTTAACTAAACTTGGTCTACAAACCCTCCCATTCCAGGCTCCTGCTGAGGCGCTTGAGGGGATTAGTAAATGATTGAAAGACAAAGCCTTTCTCCCTTGTTAAAAAAAAAAAAAAAAAAAAAAAAAAAAAAAAAAAAAAAAAAAAAAAAACCTTGTATTTGCATTCCAAGGAAAAAGCTACCTTTGTAGCAGTTCAGACAATAATTTTAATGAAGGGAGAAGCTTACAAGTTACAGTGGCTGGCAGCATATATGATTATGTGTTGTATAATAGCAGGGTACATTCTGAGAAGGGCCTCACGAGGCTGTGTCATCGCTGTAGGAACTTCAGGGTATGCATGTGAAATCCAGATGCTCCGGCCTATATGGTCGCATGTGTGGTTCGTTATTGACCAAAACATCATTACGTGCTGCATGACTTGCAGTGTTACACTCCCCACAATGTTAGTTAGAATGATGATTGATTATAGATTAATTGCATTAGCCTATTTGGTTATCCATGGGGAGCTTATAGTCAGTGAAAACCACTACACTTTTAATTGTATTGCACTTGGCTATCATGTAGCTACATTTTTCCTAATGGAGGTGGAAAGTTTTAGGCTTACTTGTGTGAAATTATGAAATTTTAACTTTTTCATTTAGTTTCATAATATTTTTCTTCTATTCTTTTTCTATTTATTTATTTATTTATTCATTTGAGAGAGGGCCTCACTTCATAGCCCAGGCTGATCCTGAGCTCACTATGGAGCCCAGGCTGGCCTTGGACTCATGGCAATCCTCCTGCCTCAGCCTCCCAAGTGCTGAGATTAGAGGCATGTGTGCCACCATGCCTGGTTTATGTGGTGCTGGGGAATTGAACTCAGGTACTTAGCACTTTACTTAGCTATCTGCCGGGCCATTCTTCCAGCCCTTTTTTTCTTTTGTAGTACTGGGGGTTGAACCCAGTCCTTCACACTGGGTTACCACCCCAGCTTTTTTGTTTTTGTTGTTACTTTGAGACAGAGTCTCATTAAATCACCAGCTTGCCCAGGCTGAACTCAAATTTCATTCCTCCTGCCTCGAATCCCTAGAATGCTAGAATTATAGTCGTGTGCCACCATGCCTGGCTTTTTGTTGTTGTTCAATTTTGAGAAATTTCCTCACCTTAATTTAGCAAGGAAGGATTACTTGGAAATTTGTTAAAGTGCTTTCTGTAGCTTTTGCCAGATCAGCATTGAAAATATTAAAAGAATATTTTATATTCTTTTGTAGTGTTTATGAAAATTAATCTTTACTTTAATAATGTTATGTCTAAATATTTAACGATTAATAAATACTGAAAATTGAAGAGCTGCCTGAACAATCTATAAATACTTAATGTTATAGGCCGACTTTTAACAAACCCACCATAAACCAATTAAGGCAAGGTAAGGATCTTTATTAACGGCCGGACCGAACCTGCATCTCAGGGTGAGAATACAGAGAACGGCCCTGAGCCGGGACAGCAGAGGGTTGATATAGGGTTTTGGAAGGGGAGGTGACATACGTACAGCATTATTAGACAAAAACCAATCACAATTACACAGTATCCAAAGTAACAATATCAACCACTTAAAATTTGTAAGGTGTCAGTTACATTTGACGGGACCCAATCACACAAAACTAGAGTTTTTCGAAAATGACCAATTACGAAGTGGGCTTAAGAGCCCACGTGGGGCTGAAATGTCTGTTAGCCCATCTGGGTCTGGTCTCTGGAAGGTGTCTTAAAGATGGATGGGAGTTG
>PVKB01006572.1:0-57926 GCA_004027205.1 Ctenodactylus gundi
CTCCTCCTCCTCCTCTTCTTGTTCTCATTCTTCTTATTCTTGTTATTCTTTTTCTTCTCATTCTTATTGTTCTTCTTTTTCCTCCTCCTCTTCCTCCTCTTCCTTCTCCTCCCTTTTCTCCTCCTCCTCCTCCTTCTTCAGTTCTTTTTTCATCAGATATTTTTCTCCATGAAAGCCCTGTGAGATGCACACAGCCATCTGCACCATACTTGGTGCCTGCCCTTGACCTGTAGTTACCAATGAATAGTGAAAAATCTTAAAAGTTAAATCCAAGCTATAAAACTGTCCCCATCAATCCTTAAGGGTAGATAGTCATGTGCCTCTGTGGCATAAACTATACACAACAATAGTCTTTCCATCACAGAGTTCTGTAAATAATAGTACATACAAGTAAATACTCAGAAAAGTGTAGCCCATGAGAAGTTCTCTAGATGTTAATAATTAGCTTATTAGATATTAATTATAATCATCATGAACATTTCATTAACTGGGGGTAGGGACCCTTGTGCTGTAGTGGGATGACTCAGTGTGATGCCATTTGCTCCTTATTTATCCAGGGACATAATTTAGTGACCCAGGAGATACACTCAGACTCTAGAGTCTTTCAAGGGAGCTAATGGTCAGTGTCGTGTGGTCAGTATGCGGCACAGAGCATCCAGCACACGTGAGTCTCTGAGCACTGCCAAATGAGTTAGTGAAGGAATGGGTTTGTGCTTTTAAGGTGGAGATTACTATGTCTCTTTCTGCATACTTCAAGCTACTAAATGCTAATGGTTGTACAGAGTACCTATCGCAGAATCTCTGGTACACCTTAGCTACTCACTGAATGCTGGATGTCACCATTTTCATTAATTTTTAGCATAATCGTGTGCTCATCTTTGTTTCTTAGTTCTTGTTTTAATCCCTGATCATTTTTAACTTACACTGATAATATCCTCAAATCATTTCCAAGAGAATGTATAGTAATTACAAATTTAAAAAATAGAATAAGGATTCTAAAGTGTTATGAATGCAGACAATGCTAAAAATACACATGGTCAAGATTTAAAATTCATACACATTTTGAAAATTAAAATTCCATTAAAAAGTCCTTGCTTTTACTGGTAACTTTTTAAACCCTGGGTGTCAACTCAGGTCCTACAAAATAATGTGAGAAAACATCCATTGGCTTTTCTTCTTAAATAATTTAATCTGCCTGCTTTATCTCAGCAAAAGCTATCTTAAATTTATTATTAAAGAAACAACTTATGATTAAAAGCTTTGGATAGTACATATATTTAAAAAATGAAACAACATGAAACTTAAAATAAGGGTGAATTAATGACCGGTAAGTGGAAACCTGAAGTTCTCTTGACATACTTTGGCATTTCAGAAGGAAAACAAATCCAAAAGAAACCCAAATTCTTTTTGGAAATATATTCAGTTTTCTCCTCATTTCAATTTAACTTAAACATATTTGTCCCTTTCAGTGTACTCACTCTTAATATGATATAGGTTTGGAAGCTGGTATTTTAAGCAGTTAGGAAAAAGCTACATCAGTCTGGTGGCTATGCAGAGTCACAGTGCTCTTATGCTGAAATGCCCTCTGTACTGAGTAGAAAAATGGACAGGGCTCATGGACACTTTCATCGATAGCCCAGAGGTCTTCACTTGGGTAGTTATCATGTGTCTCTGTGGCATAAAATATGCATAACAATATTTCTTCAGGGTTGTGTAAATAATAGCACATACACATAAATACTCAGAATTGTGATTCCACGAGAAGCTCTCAGTGGATGTTAATTGCAATGAATCATCACGAACATTGCATTAACTGAGGTAGGGGCCGTGGTGCCATGTGGAGGATCTGTTGCAGATTTCAAGGCCAACTTAATGAAACTCGTTAATGCTGACATAGTCTCTACTCAGAGTAAGCAAGACATTCCGCCACCAAGTTTTCAGGACAACCGTAAAGCAAGACAATGAGAAGGTTACACCTGAAGACCTGTCCTGGTCACGTGAATGCCTCAACCTATCCCAAGTCCTTAGAGTGTAGGCAGCAATAAGGACAAGGCAGGCTAATCAAGTGTCACATTGTCCGATTCTGTTCACTGAGAAATGATTATGTAACACAGGAAGTGTTTTATGCAGCATTTGCAGACGTGTGTGTGTGTGTGTGTGTGTGTGTATGTATGCGTATGTATGTTCTTTTTTCCATACAATCATGAAATAAAGTATTCTTTATCAGATTTTGTTAAGGTCTTGATAGTTTTGATAGAAACGTAACAATCCAAAATCATCCTGTGGAGAAATTTTAGGACTTCCCACAGTTTTCCTATAAAGTCTTTCCATGTTTTGTGTGTGTCTTTGAATGGATGACAAGGGAATTTCAAACATCTTTAAATTACTTTATATGTTGCTCCTTGACAGGGCAGCTAAATGGAACACGGCCTATATCCATTCGCCATGTGTCTCATGGCTCTTCAAAGCACAGTAGAGATACAATGAGAAAGTTTTATAATCACGATGTCTGGATTTCTAGAAGCTTACACATTGTCTTTCATCATCTCTTCGATGAAACGTGTCACTCAGCACATGACATTTTGCTCATAATATTTAAATTTTGACGATATAAATTCTTAGCTTTTTATAGAAAGAAAACTGGCTTAGGCTTGATGCAAATCTGGCTGCCTAGATTTCTGGAATTTTATTTTTTATGTTTGAAAGTGTTTTCTACTATTCATCAAATTTGAATGTTTTTATTCCCTGACAAACTCTTCACTCGCCATGACTCAACCAAAAAAAATAATTAGAAGCATTTAGTAAACAAACACTCAAGCAAACAAACAGGAGATAACAAATGTGAGTAGTTAAGAAAAGATTATAAATGACAAAACCCACACAACCAATGCAGACAATTTTTTGTGTTACAGAATAGTCATCAAAGGCATTAAAATTCATCTTTCTTCCTTTCCCTTCCTTTTACGGCCTTCAGATGAGCATCTGGCATATAATTCTGAAGGGACTCAGGTTCTTATCTCCCTGATTAATATCTTATTGTTTATTGCCATTCACATCCACGCCAAATTTTAGAGTACTCTCCTGGTTAAAAAATAATTACAGAACAATGATTAGGTTACTTTATTTGTTCCACAATTTCATTCTAAGCAAACTAACTTTAAGGAGCATGTTTTTGTGAAGATTGAAGATATTTTAGATTAATTAAAACAATGTAAATACTGGCAGAAAATGTTTAGCTTTGTTCCAAGAAATTTTAAATTAGTTAACACCACTTTTTTGTTGTATTTAGCAACAAAAGATTATTTACCTATTCTTCAAATGTAATTGAGGTCTCAACTGGCTTTTTAAAAAGTTCCATATGACTTTCTGTGTATAGGTCAGGCACATATTGGTGTTCAGGATTCTAAACATTATTAACACCAATATCAAATTTACCTTCTAAGTGTTTATGTTAAAGAAAAGGCAAATCAGTTGATTTCACTATCCCAGTTGAAGTATGTTTTCCTACCTCCGTTTTCTCTTTTTACCCTGATACACAGAGAATTATAAATATATGTGTTAACATTTGGTTATATATCCTGGGAGCATTGTTGCATGGAGGATTGCATTCAACATTTCTTGGTGATCAAGGCTGGGTGCCTTAAGAAAGAAAGAAAGCCAAGAGGAAGTTTGGTTTGGGCTGAGGAAGAGGTTAAACTGGAATCAGTCACCAAAGTGCTCAGTTGGTCTCATGTGAGGATGGACTTCAGAGTTGTTCAAACTTGAGTACTTTGTACACTAAGTTGGCCACTAACTCTGTATGGATTGTCCAAGCTAGTGAATGTATATCTGGGCAAGATGGCTGTCTGTAGCTGGAGGCAGGCAGACAGTATTCTGTCTCCTAACAAGTCTCTGGTAAACAAGAAGTCTAAAAAGCAGGCATGTTAGCTGGCTATTATTGAGACAAAATACCTGAGAAGGTCAATTCAAAGGAGGAAATGGCTTATATTGGTTCAAGTTCCAGAAGTTTCAGTCTTTATTTGGGGACTCTAAGGCTAACATGTCATGGTGGAAGGATATGGAGAGAGAACCCTCTTCTCATTGCAGCCAGGAAGCAGAATCAGAGAGCCCATACTCCCTGGGTCCCAGTGTTCTACTTTTGTTCCATTGCTGCTCCCAGCCTGTGGACACGTCGTTCCCTTAGTTTTCCTTTTGTCTACTTCTGACTCTTCTGAGATAACCTCTCCCAAAGACAATATCTTTGTAATCTTCAGACATCCTTTGCTCCTTTCAGAAAGACCATGTAAAAATATGCCGGGGAGAGAGATTCTTTTTGTATCATCGAAGGTCAGATTTGATTCCTTCATTTTCTGTCCCTCACGACAGTGCTCTCTGAAAATATCCACACAGGCACAACCAGGAGTGTGCTTAACTAGTAGCCTACTCATTTCCTGGCCATCAAGCCAACAATCAAAACTTGCCATCACAATGGGCATCTATGTAATTCAACACTGCATCAATTACGTATGTACACAAATGTGTACATAGGTCTACGCACGTATACACATGAACAAACATATTTGCATATGTGTGTGTATACTCAAATATGTATCTTATGAACTAATCCTTATATAAATCATTTATGCTATTATACAATGTGCATGATTTCTAGAAAAAAAAGAAGTGGAAGATCAATTTTGCTACAGATTTTCCTCAAACCATGCGCCCCTAGCCAGCTCACCAGTAGCTGTTACCAACCCAGCCTCTTCCTGTCCCCAGTGCAGGCTGCTGACTTCTTGCAACTGTACAATGCCCTAATCCATCAAACGCTCATGGCAATGACAGATACTGTTGAAATGAAGTTGTAGAACGAAGAACATTTTTATCTCAGCATGAAGAATATTAATAATAATTCACAATGCTCTTGTTCCTCAATCATAGGAACTCTCTTTCTAGGATGTGAATTGATCTAGTTTTGGCTTCACTCTGCATCTGCGGGATGTTCTGGGGCTTTGACCCTTTCTTCTGTCTTCCGAATTAGACTCACAATGACTCACATCACACAGTGTAATCATTTCTCTAACTTTTATTCTGGAAGTGTGGGCCTGCTTCAGCGAATGACAATGGGCAATTCAGTCCTATTCCATCACTGACAGACAGTTTAATTTGCTTCACCAAAACGCTTTTGTCTTACCCTACCTCTTCCCAGATAACCTCTTCAGTAATAATTATATCTTTGTAGTCTTCAGACACGCTTTGTTCCCTTCACAAAGACCATGTAAAAATATGCAGGTGAGAGAGATTCTTTTTGTATTGTTGAAGGTCAGATTTGATTCCTTCATTGGAACCATAGATAGTATTTACACTTAGTTGAATTTCATCCCTGACAATTAGACATACAAATGCCTTACAAGGATATACATATTATAATTAAATGATAATTTATAAAGCATTGCAGATGGTCTTTAAATAATTTTTTGAAAAGATAACATTTGAAATAAATTAAGTAGCTGATCTTAAGGCAACTTTGTATACTGTTGAGGAATCTGAACTTGACAATACCAGAGCCTGAGTTTCAAGCCCAGCCCTTCATATGTTGGTTGTGTGACCCTGAATAAGATACTTTATTTCAGTTTCTATATATGAAAAAAAGAGATTATATGAGCATTTAGGATCACTATAAAGCATACACAAATTAGCACACACAAAGTGTTTAATAAATTAACTGTATCCAGTGCACACTGCAAAAACATTAGCTAATTTGAATGAAGTGATCTGAAGCAAAATTAACTATGCCTTTTTATTAGAGCCATGAGACCTTGACATACTATATTTCCATTCAGGTTTCTTGTTACTCTATCTCATAGATGCCACAATTTAAAAGAAACATGGATGCTGATATTTTGTCAATACTTGGAATGAATTAGTCATAGCTCCATTAAAACAAAACACTCCTAACAATTTTTTTTTTGTGCAGATAAGGTAGGAAAAAATATACAACATAGAGTAGTTTTCTTGAGATTACTTTTCTTCTAAAAGTCAGATTCACAAACATACCTTTGACTATAAAGCCACTTTATCAGATGACCTTTAATAAGAAAAGGTTGAATAAAAGAATTCTTATAGACATATGACTCTGGAGACAATGTCAGTATCTCTTCCTTTATGCTATTTCCCAAAATCCCTGAAGCAAAAAAGAGAGAAATGTGGAACCAGAGAGAGAGCGCGAAAGGAGGGAGAAAGAGACAGAGAGAGAGAGAGAGAGAGAGAGAGAGAGAGAGAGGAAGAGAAGGAAGAGGGTCTGTTCACTTTGAACAAAGAGTATTTTGTGGATTAATGCCCTATAAAATTTGGTAAATTAAATGGTGTGTACCTCTTTTTTTCTTCAGTGAATAGAAAATTAGCCTTGGTTTTGAAACTCAGATGTATGGCAGTGCTCTGGGAGTTTCCTGAGCTTTCATATGTATGCATTTTTACTGCTGATGTTTTTGAAATTAGGAAAATGTGTGTTACTTCCTCATCTGGTACATATGCATGCCATATCTCAGACTTCCTGAGTGAGGTTGGCTTTTGCTTGTTAATCAGACATTGTTGTGAGGAGAAATCTTTGGCTACTACTGCTCCCCATTCATACTCCATACATTCTGCTGGAGTTGGCCTACATGAAGATAACGGTGTTTCAGTCCTAGCCAATCAGAGTTTTCTGTTACATGGCCCAGATTCTCTGTCAGAGAATATGAACTAATGACTCTAGAGATCAGGGTCATTTTAGATCAACCCCGAGACTGTGGCTGGAATGACTGGAAACACACAACTCATTTTTATTGGAATTTATAATTGGGAGAAGAGTAAAGACAAGGCTTGATCATGTGCTGGTCAATAAAAGAATAGATACAGATAGAAGCATTTTCTCTTCCTGACCTATTCTGAACTGAAGATATTGAATGTCCTAAGTGTGTGAGGAACAAGGAATTGTCTATTCTTGCCTTTTACGTAAGCTGGGTAGAGTTAGATTTCTGTTACTTGCAACCAAGACACAGGTCTCATTATCTTATGAATTTTTTCTGTGATACTGGGGTGAGGATCCCACCCATGGGCCTTGAACTGAGCTACATCCCCAGTCTATTTTTTAGGTTTTTGATTTTGGGACAGGACATCACTAGGTTCTTAAGTTGCCCAGGCCGGGCTTGAGCTTAGAATCCTCCTGCCTCCACTTCCCAGAGTGCCAGGATTACAGGCCTGGGCCACCAGTCGCACTTTATATAGTTTGCATCACTTGGTGTTTTCTCTCTTAAATCCCATCACTGTTTAGGGGCCAAAGCCACTAATATTTACAGTAAAGAATTGAATGAAATGTAGTCCTAATAACAACTGTGCATGTGAACTTTGGATTCATAAATAGTTTTGTGACTTTTGATTGGAAAATAGGTACTTATGCTTCCATCTTCCTTTTTTTTAATTGTCATGATAAGATTTCCACTGGAGATGATACAACCATTTTATAAATGATGTGCGAAGGGCTGGCCGGCTTAAGAGGGAAGCATTTTCCTTTAAATCTCTGTTTTGTATTGACATTTCATTTGACCCAGCTATACCTCTTCTGGATTTCTTCCCAAAAGGGTTAAAGTCATCATACTATAGTGATATATGCATCCTCATGTTTATAGCAACACAATTTGTAATAGTCAAAACTTGGAAGAAGTCAATATGTCTGAGTACAGATGACTGATTACAGCAAATGGGACATGTATACACAATGGAGTATTACTTTGCCATTAAGAATGACAAATTTGGGTCATTTGTAGGTAAGTGGATGCACCTTGAGATTGTTATGCTTAGTCAAAAGAACCAGACCCAAAAAGTTAAGTTCTGTATGGTTCCTCTAATATGAGAAAACCAAACCCTAAGAAATGTAAGAGACACAGGCAAAAGTAGGATGTGCTTTGTGGAAAGGGAAAGGTGGGGGTGAGAGGGTGGGAAGGGGAAGAGCGGTGGTATGTGAATAAAAATAAATAAAAATTTTAAAAAATAAGTCTCTTCGCAATTTTGAGTGACCACTTAGTTCTCCAATTTAATTTGGCAAAATGGTGAGAATTCTGTTTGTACAGGATATTGGTTCAGTCTCTCGTTTCTATGGTGCTTTGAGGAATTATGCGAAAATCAGATATGGAATTCTGCAGTATCAAATATCCTATTTTGGGTTTCTTGTGGTTCATTGGGTTTTGCTGAGGATTGAGAAGGATGAGAAGAGAACTGCACCTTCCCCCTATATTTATCTAATCTTTGTCTGTCTATTCATCAATCTATCAATCTCTATCTTGTTTACTTATTTTCTACTTATCAACAATCTACTTATCATTCACTGTTTCTTTTCATAGAAGGAAAATTTTCCATTTACCAAGAACCCAGTGAGAGGCTCAGAAGAGGGGGGAAAAAAGGAAAGAAAAGAAGGAAAGAAAAGGTACCAAAATCAGGGCGGAGACAATCCAAAGTATTCCCCACTGTGATTTAATAAAAAGTGGAATAATTTCCTTAAATAGAGTTGAAATCTAATTCTTAAAAATATAGAGCAAGCATAAATCTGTGTTAACCACAATCATTATTTGAGTACCTTCCATCCCAGCTTTGGAAGCCCTGAAGGGTGTCGTCAGCATGGGGACCACCATCAGAGGTCACATTTGAGGACAGCTTAGAAGCACTTACTACCAACAGGAGCTACTGGCAAAAGCCAGAGCTACTGGTGACTTCTGTTAGCTTCCATGGATAGCAAACACCTTACTAAATTAGAGGAATAGACAAAAGAAGCACAATGTTTTTCTCTAGTACATCCAATTATACAAATCTTGCTCATCATCTGCGTCCACGAAGCCAAAACCTAATTAAGATAAAGGACCTTTGTGTTTCCCCCAGAACTCCTCCCTGTGCCCTCAGACACCACTTTCTCCTGCGTTTGGATTTCATACAAACAGAGTCACGCAGCATGCACTTTTTTAGTCTGGTTCCTTTCATTGAAAATAATATACTTACGATTCAACAGGGTGGTTGTTTCTGTGCACAGCTGTTTTGTTCTTAGTGTTGTTTGCTGTTGCAGCACATGGTTGCCCTGTACTTTATCTAGCTTCCCAGTATGGGTACTGTGTCTGTTCCAGGTGGGGACTTCGAGGCACAAGCTTAGGGTACAACCCAATCTCATCGACAGTGCACTCCATGCAGGGGTTGTTCGTGGAGAGGCCCTGAGCCCAGTCCATGGGTGGAGTAAGAAAAGTCTCAGCTGCGCCTTAAGTGACAAGGATGTTCCAGATGCAGAGAGGGCGGGGAGAAGCATGAGTAGCAGAGGCGCCAAAGAAGTCCCGAGGCTTTACAACTCAAGGCATATTCCAGAAACTGAAACCATCTCTAAGCCCAGAGCTTATTGTGCAATGGAGAACCTGGGCCGACAAGGTCAGGAAAATAAACGGGACGAGGTTGCGAACAGCCAACCCAGGACAACACGTTCAGACAAATATCTGAACTTCATTAATTAGCACTGTGAACAAGAAAATTATTTGTTTGAATTTTTCTGTTGCAGAAATCTCTAATTTTTAACTCTTCTTCCTGTGTTGATTTTCTTGTGTCTGCTGTGGCTATATAATAAAAGTACATTATCTTTTTTTTCCCCCTGTATTTTAATTCAAGGTTGAATTCTGTCTATTTAAAAAAAAGATACTTTGGAATCCGAACCTCTACTATGTCAGAATGTAGCCTTCTTTTAAGTTATTTTTTTTTCATAAAAGTAATCAAATAAAAAGCAAGATCTTTGGGGAAGGCCCTCATTCACTGTCAGTGGTATTTATAAAACAGAGAAATTTGGGTGTACACACAGGGACGGTGCCATGGGAAAACACAGGAAAGATAAGGGTGATGGTTATACAATTCAAGGAGACAGAGTGCCAGCTTCTACCAGAAACAGGAAAAGGGTCACCACGCAGATGCTCTCTAAAGCCTCCAGTGGGCACCAACCCTGAGGACATCTTAATCTGGAAATGGTAGTCACTATGTGCTATGGATTCCTATTGCCAAACCACTCAGTTTGTGGCACTTTTTACAGTAGTCCCAAAAAACTAATATACCTGACTTTGTCCCATTCTTTTTGATTAGAAGGAGGTAAGGATGACCTTTACTTCCTGCTGATAGTTCTCTGAAATGTTGACTCTCACGAACAAGTTTTCTCCAATTCCCTCTAAGTTACAGGGTTAATGCCAGCTTCCTGGATATCCCATGTGTTTAACACAGTTATTTTTGCTTTCAAGTTATGAACTACATTAGAGAAAATGTTTCAGAGACGTAAATATCTTTAGTGCTGAGACATAGTGAGTGCTTTTCCAGATGTGGACATACGGGCTCACAGACCTGGAAGTGCCAGTAGGTTTTGAATTATAATACGGATAATTCGGAGTCTACTGATTTTTCTTTATTATACCCTGAACCATAGACTCTCCATTGCCAAGCAAAGAAGTCTTAAGAAACTGAAACCTCTCCAAGGAATTCAGTTTTATTTTCAGAGAATTGTAGCCCTTATACAAAGTCCTTCTTCATGTGAGCCAAAAACCAATTTTTGTGCTACTTGAATCATCACTTCCAGTTCTGTTTACCAGTTGGATGTGTTGTTGTCATGGCTACCAGCCAGATATTTGAAGACAAATGATTGGTATGTTCCACTCAACCTTTTTGTTAATAAGATCAAAAATTTTCTCTAGTTATTTTCTCCAATATAGTTTCTCATCCACTATTTATTTATTTTATTTATTTTCCCCCACATTTTATTGATATGTATACATGCAAAATTCAAGGTTTACAATGAGGTTGGGCATTTTGTGCACATTCATATCTTGTCAAGGTGACAAGGGCTTTCCCACTCTCCTTTTGTCCCTCCCTCTACCCACCCTCCGTTTTTTTTTAAACAGCTTCAGAGTCAGGGTTCCAATTAGATTATCTGTTGAGAAATGGGCACTATTCCTTGTTAGTTGTCTGAACAGCTTTCAGAGGAACAGGGTCATCACCTGTCATTTGCCTGTTTTTATATTTTTATTAACATACCTCAGACTTATATTGAGTATTTTGGTATACACAACTCTAAGTTAGCTTAAACTGAATTTGAAATGATTGTAGGATAGCCCAGACAGACACTTATAGTTAACACTATTGAACAATAATACTCTAGCTAGACTCTAAGAGGCAAGCTTCATGGAACAGGGGGAATTTTATCTGCTTTTTAAAGTAAAAAAAATTTTCTATTGAAAGATCTATTCTCATCAGAAGAGCAGAATAATCTCTTAGATGGTATCGTCTGAGAGAATGTTGTTTGTTTGTTTGTTTGTTTGTTTCTTTCTTTCTTTGAGACAGGGTCTCACTCTGGCCCAGCCTGGTCCTGAACTCATTGTGTAGCCCAGGCTAGTCTTGGATTTAATGCAATTCTCCTGCCTCAGTTTCCTTCGTGCTAAGATTACAGGTGTGCACAGTCAATCCCAGCTTTTATGGTGCCGGGGAGTCAAACTCAAAGCCTTGTGCTTGCTAAGCAAATTCTTTCACCATTGATATTTGCTAGTACAGTAACCGCTACTCACATGAATCTATGAAATACGGGAAAAGAGATTATTACAGTTGAGAATTTCAACTTTTAAATTTTATTTAATTATACTTCATATGCATACGTGATTAGTTGTTACTGTATTGCACTCATGGATATATATATATATATATATATATATATATATATATATATAAAATGACTTTATTAACAAAATGGGAGTAAAAGTAGGTGATGAGACTGTTGGAAAGGGACAAGGGTGGGCGGTGGAGAAAGAGAAACAGAGAAATGGAGAAGATTTCCAAGATAATAGCTTGCAAGAAAATGTTTTACAATAAATATTGGAGGAGAATGAATGCCTTAGTTTCTAGTATTAAATAAATCCTATGAGCAAATAGAAAAAGCATTAGAACATCAGTGTGGCTATGCAAATAGACTTGGTAAAACACCAGATTTGAAACTGGATAATGAGCTGGGATTCTTTTAGGCTTAGCCCATTTGGGCTCAGGAGAGGTAAGAGTGACCAATCAGTTGGCAGCCTGGGGACAGTCTTCTTGGCAGATCATCAAGGGGCAATGAGAGATAAAGTTAAGAAAATCAGAAAAAAAAAATCAGAAGGCTTTTGCAGAATGAGGGAGCTGTGTTTTCTTTGCTTTACTTGTGTAAGAGACTTTCAATTTCCTAGAGCTGAAATAAAAACAAATAGAACTGGTGCTTCCACAGGCCACACTGAGCAGGAAGCACCAAGTTCAGCATTTTATATGTTATTTACTTATTCCTCAAGTAATAGACACTGAAACCATTGATCAGATGATTTTAAAAGTGTAATAACAGCAATCATGAATATTTAACCATCATTGGGTGATATTTTGAAGCAGCTATATTAGATACATATTTACATACATATTTTGCTTATTTTTATAGGTGTATGAAACAGCCTTATAAGTTTATAGATGCAAATAAATTTAAGCAAATTGTTTAATGGCATGTGCACACTAAGTACTGAAATATAGATTTTATCTTAGATGTATTTAACTCTACTATTAATTTATTATATATACATATAAAATTCATTCCACCATTAATGTACCTATGACACGTATGTTGGCATCAGTTACATTATAAACTGCATGTGAGAACAGAGCTTCACATGTTTATACAAACACATTTATAAATATATATTTATACTCATATTATTTGTATTTTCTAAAAAAAAGCTTATTGGTTGAGATTGAAGTCTTCTAATTTATACGAGACTTTTCCACATAAAAATGATGCTAGGTAAATTCACGTGATATTTGTGCCCCCCGCTTTTCCTCAATACCACCAAGAAATAATGTGTACTGGGTATTTTACTGAGCACGGTGAGGTAAAGATCAAATTTAGACATGATTCCAGTGGACTCTAGCCATTCTCCTTTTAAAGGATGTCTCTGCAGTCACCATCAGTTCAAATTGAAACACAGATTTCTCTTGAGTTAAAATTATAACCCTGGAGAGTTTATATTTATTTTTATTTCCTTTACATAATGTGTTTAGAATTAATAACAAGTTCTTGCAGTATGTGGGGATAGCGGTGTTTTTGTTTGGGGGTGTAGTTGTGGCTGTGTAGTTGTACCTGCAGAGCAGTGGGGGTGTGTACGTGTATTTTGAAAGGTCATTCATAATTCATGGTATTCCAAGAGGCATCTAATAACCAAGACTGATCCTGTCCTGTCTCAGAGCTTGTAAGATCTCAATTCATGACAGTTGCGTAAAAAGAAGCTTAGACAGATTGGAATCAAATTAGTAGCCCAACTTACCTTGAGAACGATAGGGTGAAATTGAGTAAATTTGAAAACTGCCCCATGCCTGTGACGTGACGTTGGAGAGATCACCACAATTTTCTTGTCCTCTGCTTCCTAATTTGTATCAAGGACATACTTAATGTGACTCTCACTTTAGAATCTAAGAGGCTTGAATTTTCATCATAACTAATAATATTATTTTACTTTGTACCTTTGTATCAGAGCAAGTTACTAACTGTACAGATCAGTGGTTTTCATTTTGGCAAGTTCACATGTGCATATAACATATGACACTTTGATCATTTTCATCCCGTATTGCCCCATTCTTCCACCATTCCTTCAGTTTCATATTTGGGGGCATTTTAATGCATGTAGTGTCTTTTGATCATGTGACTCCTTTCCCTCTTATCCCTTTACTGTATCTAATAATATTCTTTCTTGTAATTCCTTGCAACTAATCCCATTTTAATCCTGCTCAAGTGGTTAAAAAAATCAAAACAGTTGCTTTAAAATTAAAACATGTATAATTAAGATTAGAAGTTAGCACTTTCAGAGTAATCTCTGGTTAATTTTAAGCACTAGAGATGAATTGGGGATTTCACTTTCCATTTTTACACAAATCAAATCTCTTGCACTAGAAAATCAGTTGAAGTGAATTGCTGTGAATCAGTGGTTCTATGCTTCATTTTAGATTTTATCTTTCAACTAATGCTTCAATCTAGATGAAAATGCTGAAGGATATATTTTTGTTTAAACAAATCTAAAACAAGAATTTCAAAGGTAATGCTTATTTACTACAAAAATATATAGAAGAAAACAAAGCCTTCCAAAATCTCACAAGATAGAGGTGAACACAAACCACATATTTAATGTGTGTAATTTTTTCATGACATAGTCTTATTTTTGCATTATCACTCACTTTATACTGTGTTCTGTAAATTCTTTTTTTCTATTCATAATAATTTTTCCATATAGGACCGGAGTTACTTGGAATATGGCTAAGAATCATTTCAAAGTAAAACATGACCTGTAATGTACATTTTCACGATATTCTCGATTATTACTGATGAATTAAATAGTAGGCAATGGAACAGATCTTTTAGAATCCTCTCTCCTATTAATGGGTAAAGGTCACATTGAGAAGGTAAACTGCTACAAAAATCTAGAGTGTAGATAATGGTGCCTCCCTCCCCCCTCCACGCCCAGTTTTTTCCTTATGATATTTCCTTGCGGCTTTACTTAGTTTACAAGCGTCATTGATAATCTTTGTGAGCTGTGGTTCTGAGCTACTGCAAAGAGAGAGAACGATAAACAACAGTACCCAGCTAGGGGCACCTGTTGAAGCGGAATCAGCTTGGATGGTGAGATTTGACACATTGGAGGTTTTAAGCATCTGGAGGAACAAGAGACAGGCTGAAGTCAAGATTCTGGCTCTGTGCTAAGATCTGGGTTTTGATCCCGCCTTCAGAAGCATCTAGTGCCATGTGCTATTGACATTCAGAGGAGAAACTTGCATGGAATGGCAGCTGACAAATAGCAGATGCCTTCTGAGTAGTAAGTTCTTGATATCTTGCCTGAATTTGTCTCTATGGGAATTCACCAAGTTCCCCAGGCAGGGGGCCAAGAGATAAGCTCCAGAGCTTTGAATTGAGATAGTGGAAATGGCGCTGGCTGAGATTCGGAGCTCCATTCTCTTGGCAAACTGAAGAACCCTCCCTTATTCTTCCCGTGAGCTGTCTGAGGGCAGGGACCATAACTGAGGGTCATGTCTGGGGTGCTTTAGGATGCGGGTTGAGACAGGCTTAGCTCTGGCTCCAGGATTCCTACGTAAGTGTTTTGTTTCGTGCTCGGTCAGCTCTCTGAAACTCTGGATGTGTTTCAGCATCATTAGCAGAGTGTAAGCAACTGGCTTACACAAACACATTTCCTGCTTTGTGGGTGCTTCGCCAGCAAAGGGACGTGCAATGACCATCTTTCACCCTCGCGGCTCTTCTCTTGGTACTGCATTGATCATTTCAAGAGCGTTCGCAAATGGGGGCCAGTCTGACACTTTGCAATGTCTATTGGCAATTATGAGATTTTATGGCAACGAAAGAAAGTTCTCTTAAGGCAGTTAATTTTCACCAATTGCCTGCAATGGGATAGTTTTATACTTTATCATTACCAAATATTGTCTTACTTGAAAAGTATATTTAACACAGGAAAGCAACCATACCGTAATATTAAACTTCTTAACATTAATATATCTTATTTAGCTTGCTGTAATTAAATTGCCAGCCATTCATCTCATTTCTTATATAATGAAATGTAATTGGAATATTAAGTTGAATAACATGGAACATACGTCTTTAAAGTCATGCAATACCTTTAAAGTCACTTAATTTTATTTATTTTATTATTTTTATCTATTTTGCTGGTTTGTCTGCTCACACCAGTCTTCAGCTCTCATCTTTCCAGATATCGACCTAAATTGCCCCATGAATTTGCATAAAATTTCTCATGAGTTACTACTATAATTTCTCACTTTTCTATGGAAATCTTGAATCCACTCCCCTAGTTATGTCATTTCCTTATTGTTTCCATGCTTTTTAAAAATTATCTTCTTGTTTCCTTATCTTTCTTCAGTAGTCTCTCTTGCCTTTTCTTTTTTTAACCAAGCTTCTGAAAAATTCTAAGACTGATTTGCTTTCTGACACCTACGATTTCTATTAATCCCATTTCTCAACTTGGTCTTTGCTAAGGAAAAATATTCTAGATCGTGAGAAGCTATTTCTCTACTTTTTCACTCTACCTAAATCTGTCAGGATTTTAAGGCATTCTATTATTAAATATAATAACTAGCACTAAGAGAAAAGAGAGTAGTAGTGTGGAAAGAGAGAGAGAGAAAGAGAGAGCACGCATGGAGTGAGACATGGATGATTAGAGATTTGTATACATAGCGAAATATCGATAGAAAACTTACTATATGCACAGAGAGATCAATAAAGCAAATCATTCTCTATGACAATGTAAATACATCTTATTGTACTTGTCTGTCTCTGAGATGAATAAGGTAGATTGCTTTAAGAATGTTTGCAACATTTAAATGCACAATGGGAAATGGGGTGGGTTAATAAAGTTGAGTAAGTTTTGCAAAAATGTTCTTTAGCATTTATAAGTCATAGCTCAAGCGGCTTTAAGTAAAAGTGCTAAGAGTGAAGGACAAAACTCGTAAGCAGAGAGAGGCAGAGGAAACGCATCCTAACCCCTTACCACCTTGACTTGTAGCATTTCCTCTGTGGGTGAGCTGTAGGTCCACCTCTTGTGATGTGGCTTCCTTCTTTTGAACTAACCTATGACGGCTCTACTGTTTGCAAATAAAAGAGGCAAGAACCAAAAGCCCGCTAAGTGAGAAATCATATTTCAAATTTGTTCTTGTACAATTAGGTCAACTCTGTAAAAGATGAACCTGGAGAGACACCTGGAACAGTGTGAGACATTGCTTGTGTTAGAGCAGCTAATGCTAGCTCTTCTCAGCCCGATGCTGCAGCACCCAGCGCTGGTTTCACAGCTTCATTTCACTAGTCTGGAGAATCCTCTTTCCTCTCGAGGGTCCAGAATCATGACAGACTCGTAAAGTTTGTGGGTGCTTCTTGTGAAAATTCAAAGGAAGTCAGAAAAAGCCATACTCTGAAAATCAAGTCTTTCCCCCCCATTTTATTGATATGGATAAGTGCAAAATTTAAGGTTCACAATGAAGTTTAGCACTTTGTGCACCTATGTATCTTATCAAGGTGACAAGTACTTTCCCACTCTCCTTTTGTCCCTCCCTGTACCCCCCACTCCCTACCTCCCACCCTACCCCTCTGTTTCACTTGTTTTTTGTTTTAAATTCCATAAGAGTTGTGATCTGGGTCTCTCATATCAGATCAAAAGTCATTTTTTTAGGCCTTCTAAACATCGTCCCCTTCCCAGTTATAAGAATTCCCAACATTTCTGTTGAAAAAACAAAATCAAAGTCGTTGCATTTCATCAGGTATTCCAGTCCATTAAAATCAAACAAGCAAGGAGGCCTGTACTTGGACAGCCTACTTTCCTTGGAAATTCCCTTTATGAGCACTTGAGATTGTGACTTATTATAATTCTCGGGAACAAATGTCAAAAGAGTCTACAGCTGGAGGTGACTTTGTATCTCCAAGGGGTTAAGTAAGTTTGAGTTCAAATTTCAAAAAAGCATAGTGCCTGAGGTGACCTGGAAAAGGAAATCAGGTCCCCATAGCATGAATCACTAGATCACCTATCCCTCCTCTTTCCCCGCCACGGAGTCCTCCTCTAGCACGTGGGGCGACTGATATCACCATAGTTGTCACTGTTTTCAGGCTTGTAGGAAATGTGTCACACATGTCTTAAAAATACTTGTGTTATGATCAAGTATATGTGGGTTAAGTTAACCTATTATGACATTTTCCTCTAATGAAATTAAAAGACATTAAAAATAAGCTTTTGGCTCATAGTCTAATGCTAAATGGGGAGTACTACCTGAATATTAATCATGGACTCACTTAATAGGTCACTTTATTGATGATCATCCCTGCTGAACACTGTCAACTATAGTATCAGTTAAGGACAGTAATCAGGTCTCCCACCATGGTGATTAACATATAGACTGAGGTTTTGGTAAAATCCAGTCAGGGAAAAATTTTGGACAGGATGCATCCAAGAGATGTATGTGAGACATGATCAAAAATATGGTGAACATTAACATTAAAAACATTTTAAATGACATCTTACTGTTGCTCCTCTTCACAATGCTCCCTCTTGTTTTTAATACACTCATCTCGTTGCTCTTGTCAGTTTCTAAAGCAGTTTTGAATATCCTCTTTTGTAGGTGGTGTTGTAGCTGCCATAGTACTCTGAATTGAATCGTAATATTTGCAGCTATTTCAGTGAAGGTGGTCAGTCTTCACTCACCTTCTTCCCCAGGCCTGGCACCATGTTGCTCCTATCTCTTCCACAAAATCAGTTATCATGAAAAGTAAGTGTTTGAGTTGATTTAGGGCATCGAGGCAAATACAGTAGCATGACGAGGACATTCATGAACGATGTCTTTCCAGACAGTAGCAGGAATGGAATATGTGTGTCCTGAGAGGTCGTATTTTCAGGACTACTCATGACAGCGCATCTTTTACTGCAATAATTTTCTTAAGTCGAACATTCGCTGTATTATCTGGTCACATCTCCTACACACCACATAATTAGAAAGCTAAAAATCATATACTAAACTTTGACATCCCAAACTTATGCCAAAAGGAAAAAAAGACTGCAATGTTCAAAGCATCCGTCAATGCTGAAATAGTATAATTTTTCACGTCTCATATCTTGTTACCATAACACCATGAATCAAAAAATAAAAGTAGTGAAAAGTCTATCCAATCATATTCAAGAGGTCTTCGTCCTGGAATTTCCACATCATTTCTTAAAAAGTGTTGACATTTTCCCCTGTAATGTTTTATTTTGAGATAGGCAGGTAAGTATATAAAAATGTCCATTTTATGCACATTTAAGCAAATTTATAGAAATATGTGTACTTTTATTTACAAGAATGAAATGTCGGTAGAGAGATTTGCAGACACTACCTTTGAGCTTACATTTAATCATAAATAACCTTGGTTTCCTTCAAATGCAGAAAAACAAAGACATTTAAAGGCCACAATCTTAGAAAAGAGATTGTCAAAGTAATAATTTGCTATGACTTGGCTGTTGAAGGAATATCAAGTTTATTACAGTGGAAGAATATGTGTAGGCAACACTTAGAATTGAGAAGCTAAGGTTCTCATGGCCATAGAGGCTTCCCCCTTGTTCTGCTTGACCTGGGATAGAATGATCAGTTGGAATGGTTTTGAAGAAAAAATATGCTTTTTATGGTTCATGAGGTTTTGGAAGGCAAGAATGGGACTATCCATTTCCAGTACCCAAAGGAATGCAAGGCTTTTGATAAGCACCCGCTCAATTCTTGACTGCATGAAATAAAAACTTGTAAAATAGTAATGTGTTCATGGCATTATCAATTCCTGGGCACAATCCATTCTTTTTTTATATCATTCCCTAATTGTAGTAGAAATGATATATTTTCCCAAGTCATGAAACAAACAAATCTTGAAAACAGTGTGGTTAATAACATAGAAATGATCTAAGAAACATGTTACAGTAAAATGGCTTGAAGTCGCATGTTTATATAGTCTAGATAAAAGGAATGAGTACACATACATTTAATGAACAGGTGATTTTTCCATGTAACCAACATAGCCCTGGACAGGAGAACTTGACCTAGTGGTGCATATTTTGAAGTATAACTAAACTGTACATAAACACTTTCTGATATTTACATTTTCTTATGCTAAGTTAAGATAACCTGTGGTGGTGATCTTATACAGTATCATGAATACATTTAATAACTCTGGTCTGCATACTTAAAATAGGCAAGTAGTAATACATTTTATATTATACGTATTTTAGTACAATTAAATAAAATTGGAAAAGTAACTGTACTGCATTGACCTAAGATCCATCCATAGGAACATTAAGCCTGTAGTCCCAACACTTTGGGAAGCTGAGGCAAGTGGATCACGAGTGTCCAACTTAATCACTTAGTGAGGTCCTGTCCCAAAATCAAAAATAAAAAAAAAGTTAAAGTAGATTGAGGAAGAGTATAATCAGATTCAAAAGGGTCCTGCAAGAATCAAGGAAAATGATACTAAGCTTTTAGGAGTGAGAAAAGGAACCCCACCAGCTTTTAAAGAAATATAATAGTGTGGGCAGAAGAAACTATCTACAAAAACCATGAGCCTGAAATAGCATATTGCATTTTTCAAGACTGGGACGATGAATGTGGTTGGGGATGAGAAACAATACCAGGAAAACTAGCAAAGAAGCAGAAATAGGTTCTCATATAAGCTTGCATTCAATTCTCAAAACGATGAACAGTCATTAAAATTATTTTTAAGCTTATGCACGGGATAAAAATACCCATGTCAAAACCACAGATAACAATAATATCTTTCGGGGAAGGAATGATACAGATACTCTGTAGACAAAGGAAAAGGTGAGATGGGTGTGAGGTTTGAAAGGTGTGATTGACAGGGTTATAATAATTGTTTTACTTCTTGTACTGTCTTTACAGCTATTTATGAATGCTAACTAAGCTAAAGTATTGAGGATTTCTCATGATTTATAATATGCCTAGCACATTGCAAGCACTTAATATTTGTAAAATGAATATGTAGATTAGGTTTGCAGCTCTGTCTGCCTTCCTCTCAGCCAGCCTAAAAATATTCAATATAAGTAATCTCTCCAAAAGTAGGCTGAGATAATCCATAGGAATTGTGAAAAATGTGCAAAGTTCAGCTCCATAAAAATTTCACTTTTACTTAAGTCGAATAAATTTTTAAAAACATCCTTCTCACAAACCAGTTTAGCATAATTTTGAGCATTTTTTATTTCACTCAGTGCATGTGTATTAACATGCATGCTTATAACTTTTTATAATTCTACTGCATCTGTGTTGATTACATTTTACTTCAATATTAAATGTCCCCAACCTAGTAGGATTTGTAATAGTCTTATTTCAGTTATTCATTTAGCAAACATTGACTATATTTAAGGTGTACTCATAACCAGTAAAGAAAATAGTACAGAGCTTCTTTAAATTTTAGATAGGGAATTATATAGTCAGCAATTGAACCCACTTCTGGATATATATACAAAGAAAATAAAATTAATATGTAAAAGTCACATCTATACTCTCTTGGTCATTGCCGCACTATTTACAATAGCCATGACATGAACATAAGCTAAGTATCCACTAATGAAAGAACTAATAAAGAGATCATGGCCCAGATATGTGGTGGACCCGCTCTTACGTAGATCGGATGTGTCAGAGTGTATGTCAGAAAATATTTACCACAAATCAAATCATGGGTGGCTTTCTTGCGAAATAATTATCAAGGTATCTGTTACATGTCTTCATACTATGCATTAAGAGAAATTTGCATAGATTTATTGAAATTTCACATTATGCAGGGAAAGAGCCCGTTCTACCCTCCACAGAGAAGACCTGCTTATCATCCAAAGTGCTAAAAGTAGTGTCTCTCTTCAAGTTGCAGGGTGGGCAGTTTTGTCAGCAGTTCCTGCATAAGAGGAAGGGACAACATGTGACATTTTTCTCTATGTATGACCAATCAAAGCAGACTTTTGCTGGAGTACTGCACAGGAGTTGGCAACATGGAGGGTAAATAGAGTCAAATTTTAATTTTCTGTTCCATAAAAGTTAAAACATTAATGATTTGCTCGGTGATTTTTTAAAAATTCCATTCTTCCAGTCTTCCTTATATATTGCAAGACCCTTCCACACCAATTTCTCACGTTGCTATCTCCTTTCTTTTTCTGCATATTTTGAGTTAGTATTTAGCCCCTTTAGCATACTATATGATTTCCTTGCTGTGTTTATTGACTGCTTTCTGTCTCCCTGACCAGAATGTCACTTTGAGAAGGCAGGCAGAGATCTGTCTATATTGGCTATTGACGCAATTTGAAGTGCCTGGAACACTGACATTTTGAAATACAGTAAGATGTTTACAGAATGGATAAGTCACTTGTTTTTATTCTGGGAGATGCATTAAGTACTCTATAGAAGCAATAAAATTGATCAGTTGCCTTGATTATCTGAAAAGTGATCTCAGCACTGTACTGATGCAGTCTCAAAAGTCCTCTCAGACAATTTCTGCAATACTGGACATTCGTTTCACTTTTCTACTATAAAATAATTATAGAAATACTTGATATAATAGTAATGGTAATTGAGATATCATTTTTAATATCACAGACACCTGCCCTCTGCAGATTGGATTATAATCTAATGATCTGTCAGACTACAGAAGTGAGACAGTGGCTCATCACATGTTCCAGGGTGGGGACATGTCAGTGAGGCAAAGACGCATGCCTTTCTGAGAACATCTCTGTATAATCGTAGTCTTCATTCTTACTTGTACCTTTGTTAGGGGAAGTATTTCACGTGCATTTATGTCATTGTTGTCCCTCTCGGCTTGTGTCCGCTTCAGCTGACTTTGTGTATCAACTTGCAAAGACTCTGCTGTCAAATCTGTGATCGGATGCAGCCCCACTGGAAAGTGAGAGGCAGGATAGCTGAGAAATTCTATTATGAAGATCTCTCATGGAATCAGGATTTACAGTTTGTAGTATTTGTATTCCGACAGAAATAATGACTAGTTTACTTTTAAAGATGATGTTGATGGGGTAGTTAGGGCCAGTCTATGTTCTAAAGAAAACTACACACTTATAGTCACTGTCAAAAGAGGCAATTGAAGAATGAGAAATGTGAAGATCTTGGACAAGATATGAAATGATTCTTGGAAGGTGTTTAGAAGAGCAAAAATATTTGCATGTTTTTCAGATCTCATCAAGTATGGTGTGTCTACTGTTATTCACTGCCTAAATCAATGGTGCTTTGTTTTGTGGCGGTTTCACTTTTAAACCCTGACAAGATACATATGTGCACAAAATACTCAACCTCATTGTAAACCTTAAATTTTGCACTTATACATATCAATAAAATGGGGAAAAACACAGTTGATAAATACATTGAACATTCTATATTTTGAGAATGAACTAAAATTGATGGATGAATTGTAGAAAACCTACAGTACTGACATCAAAGATTTCATGGATTTTTTAAATTGAAACTGAAAAAATGGTGCAGAGAGTCCCTCAAAATTCTTTGAGGAAACATTGTAAAATTTTCCATTGCCTTATTATCTAGATTTTCATGTTGTACATTATTGTCACTTAAAGACTGATGTGGCCTATATGCATCACACACAGTGGTGCTTCAGTTGTCACAGATACATTTTGTGGTAGAGATTAAAGGAAAGTGAAAAAATACATTTTTAAGCTGCAACTGGAAATCTTTTCAAGAACAGAAAAATGTAAGTTTCTATTGGCTTTTGATTCTATTCAGAGTTGATTTGATACTTTGACTCTCTTTTAGAGAAGAATGTGAAAATACTAAAATGCAATTCATCTTCTTTGATTTTTAAAATAATGACTCAGAAGTTCAACTACTTTTTAAAAGTTTTCAGTAAATAGGATCCTTTGTTAACTTTTTTTTAAAAAGCAACTTCTGGTCACTTACTCAGAGACCAAATGCTTTTATTAAAGCAATCTAATTATAGGGAGTTTGCTTGAACCTTAGAATTAAAGAAAAATAGATTGGAGTGCTAGCACTTAGCAAAAAACAAAACAAAACACAGTTTGTTCTTATTTCTTAATAAATCTATGATTTTTCATAACTTAGTGACTTGTTTTTGAGCCTCTGTTTTCTCATTTTTCTCCTCAGTGTTGCATCCCTTGTAAGAGTTTCTTTTTTTTTCTGGAAATTAAATGAGAGGACAAATATGGAGATTTGAGTCTCCTGCCAGAAGGTGAGGGAGAAGTCGCGGGGCTTATTCCTCTTATCATACCAGAAAGTTGTTTATTCCAAAATAATTTTGTGAATATAAAACTTTTTCTCTAATAACATAAGTATTACAAAGATTGCAATCGTCTCTGATATGGTTTTTAACTTCCACAAAAGAAAAATTATATATTTTTGTTAAAATACAAAACAATGTTAATTTTTTTCTACATTTGTTTTGTACCTGGCCATCTTACTGAACAGGCATATCCAAATTTTAATTTTTTTAATGTAGGACTTCTTCAAATAGCCCAATACCTGACCCTCATGCTGGCTAACCTACCCACACTAAATAAAAGCTCTGTTCAACATATAATCACCATTTTTCTATCCCCCTTTATGTGTGTATGCCTTCTTTTACCTTTTTCATGTTACCTTTATCTCTTTGCCTTATACCTTAACTTGGCCTTGAGCTTGGACCTGTTAGCCAGGCATGCAGCTGTGGAGGGCTATTGGCTTGCACTTGCTACCCAGGCATAGGGTCATGGGCCAATGATGGGCAATAAATTTTGACTCTTGATCTTCTGGCTTCTGGTCTTACTTTGGTCTGGCTGGAGTCTTTTTTTGACCTAAAGTTTCTGAAATCAAGGTATAGTTCATAATCAATGTCAGAAGAAAGTGTGCTCTCTACAGCTGTCACTAGAAGAGAGGGATGGTGGCGTCAGTGTCACTGCCGGCACATCTCCTTCCTCTGGGCATAGACGCCATGTTCATTTAGCCATTGCATTAGCCACTTGCTTGGGTAGCATTGGATGCAGCTGGAATTTAAATTTAAGCATATACTGCTATTTGCCTGTGAAATGATTATACATAATAAAGAAGTTACCATACATAGAGAGAAAGCTTGCGCATAACAGTATGATGCAATACTGATTTTAAAATTAATTGTAGCTTTACTCGATCATACAATTCTTACATTCAGAGAGCAAGTTGTGGCAGATTTGTGCATCACTGGATGCTATAGTCGAGTATTCTAAGAAAAAGTTCATTAATTATTCTTATTGTAATTTAATTAAAAAATTGACTGAATTGGCCAAACTAAAAGTGTGAATGAACTTCAAATTTTTACCTAATCTTTTAAATTACACTGCCATCCCTAAGACTACAAGGCACCAAAGCCCAACGTGCCCATGAAAATATGTGTAAATGCCAAGGGCGACATTATTCAGAAAAGTCAGCCGACTGAAAAGGGAACCCTTCAACCCAGATGTTGGCTATATCCAACAGAAAAAGTTGGGATGTAACTGTGCGAGTAAAAACTATGTTACTGCCTTGCAAAAACCTGAATAAATTTATTGCAATGTTTTAGTTTGCTGAAAATTAGTACTATTGTTGCTTAAATATTGAATCTGACTGCAAGTTAGAATCAAGAAAATATTGTACTTTCACGGGTCTTTATTTTTATTATTTTTATTTCTCTAGCTTGTCAGGTCAGTAGCTGTGAAGCTCAGCCCTACAAAGTGCTAAAAACAGGGACCCCAAAGTCAGAGTTATTGGTGTGTGAATCCTCACTGTGATAAGTCATTTGCACATGACTGTGAAGAATGTATGTACTGTTTTGATGCAGGTCGTATTCACTGTTAAGTTCAGTTGATGAAGTTGATAATACTTCATCCTGGGCTATTGTAAGGAGAAATTAAAAGTATCTGAATTGGTCACATATATTTGAACATTCGGTAATTATAGATTGTTTTAAATCTTCTTTAGCTACTTTACAGTTTTAAGCGTCCTTAAATTTCAAGAAACAGAGAATGTAATCTAAAAAAAGATGTCACGGGAGTTCAGGAATAAAAAAAACAAAGCAGTGGTACATCCGATGAAAAGTGAGAAGTATGAAATGAGGCTGATTTCTGAGAGAGACATAAGTAATTTTTTTCTTCCAATTTTTGTTACTTCCTCCTTTGCCGCCCCACCCCTTACTGGGGATTGGCCTTTGCGCTGAGCAGAATTTTCAGCCCTTGTTTATTTATTTATTTATTATTGAGAGTAGGTCTCAGTAAGTTGCCAATTTTGGTCTTTCTGCCTCAGTCTCCCAGAATGCTGGGTTTACAGGCATGTGCCACCATTCCCAGCTCATTCTTTCTCTTTCAACTCATCCTCCTTTCTTAGTACTGCTCATGTTAATTTTTCTTCTTTCTTACCACTATCCACTCTTGAGAGTAAAATCCTCTCTATTGTCTTGGGAAGCAAAGGTGGTCGTCCACTCGCTTTTTGAACAAGACACCTCAGTGATATGTTGTTAGCCAGGCTGACGGGGAGATAGTGACTACTGAGGCAGATGATGTCTGTCATTCCTGACCTACACACGATAGCAATGTTAAGGTCAGGCTAAGTCAGAGCATCTGCACAGGTAAAAGCATCCATAAAAAAAATTTTGGAAAGAGAAACCAAAATGGTTTTAAGATATCTTTTTTTTCTATGATTAACATTTAATTTTTCTTGTCTTATTGCACTTACTGTGACTCTGAAGTATTACTAAATATTGGTATGAAGGGCAGGATCCTGAAGAACATATTGTCCAGATCATGACTAGACATTAAAAAATTGTTTCTTTGCAATAGAAAGTCCCCGTAAATGGCAAGAATATTCAAATCTTCAAGCCTGAAAAATAATTCCTTCTCTGCTATTGTTGTACAAATACTACAATAGCTTTCTCTTTAATTCTTCCTTTTTAATCTCCATGATGGTCGTTCTCTTTATTAATTAAGTAATCCTTCAGTTATAATAATCCCACTTTAGAGAGACTTTTGTCAATAAATTTTGTTAGATTCTTTTCAATGTTGGATCTTTCTATACAGACTTATAAAAAGCTAATTTGTGGTAAATTTTATAGATAAATGATTTCGTTCATTGGGTATGGAAATCATGTGGATCAAATAAACTATCAGAAAAAACCTTTGATATTAATATTTTTGTGAAGAACATAATCACGACATTCATTTGTACAAGAAAAAACACTAGACAAGTTGGAAATAACACGAGTATTTTGTAAGTGACAGAGATGCTGCTGATTTTTATCATTTCACACTTTTATGATTGACTCCCGAACATGCTGAGCTATGTGTATTTCTTTATCTTTTTGGTATAGAAAGAGAAATATGGGAGAAGTAATTTGCTCCTAGGTTTTGGAAAAAGACTGCCAGGCTCTCTGAAACATAATGTATTTTTTTCTATCACATCACAATATGCCATTTACATAATTAATGTATTCTTATGTGTCTTCCCAGGTTATTATTAGTAGCAGATGAATCAGCCTGCTATGAGTGCGTCCTTGCAGTGTGGTTGAAACCTTACCACTTTCTCATTCAGTAATAAAGTAAATTGAATTACAGGAAAGTGAGAATGAAAATATAATAGGTGGTGCACTCTTTAAATCATTGCCTATTAACCAATTCCTTATTACGTGATCATAAATTTACTGTTATCGCTGAGGTGGCATATTATATTAGAATTCACATGATAGCTCTCCTGTTGTGGTTGCCTACAGGAAGTGGACGATAAAGGGCAAGAGTCGAAGCACGTCAACATCCACTCGAGAGCTTCAGAATAGCAGCTGGAGACCTACGTTGATCTGCCCCATTCAGGACAAGATTTAGAGGTGAGCTCTTCACTGGTATAGCCTAAATGCAGATTCAATATGTGCCTCACAGTTGTTGCCCTCTAGCCTTAAGGACTCACCAGTCAGTACCTGAGTAAGTCACATTCTCCCAACAATTTTCAGATATAGTTTTGTCCTTTGGTGGGTTTCATATTGCTTGAGAAATTCAAAATTCACAAAATACTGTATACATGTATCACAATTTTTGCATCCATTGGTGTGTCGATGGATATTTCGGCATCTTTCTCAATTTAGCTACTATTAGTTGTGTTGCTGTAAACATGGCTATACGTGTATTTCTGTTACATGTTGCTTGTAACTCGTTTGGAAAGATACCCAGAAGAGGTATCACTGGGTTAAGTGGAATATTTATTTTCATCTTTTTGAGAAATCTCTACACTGCTTTCCATAGTGGTTGTACCAGATTACAGTTCCACCAGCAATGTATAAGAGTTCTTCTCTACCCACCCCCCGCAACCCCTAGTTTGAGATTGCAGTTCTAATTCTTAATAGATGATGTTTTAGAGGTAAATGGATGCAAATTGAGACCATCATGCTCAGTGAAGCAAGTCAGACTCAGAAGGTTAAATATCGCATGGCTTCTCTATTATGAGAAATCCATAATACAAGCATTTTATAGAACCTGATAGGCATGATCGAAGGAGTCAGGGGGACATGGGGAGCGTGAGAGAGAGCCAAAAAGGGGAGAGGAAGGGATTATAATGCCGACGCTATATATAGGTGTACAAAATACTCAAGGTCAATGTAACTACCATGTCGCACATACATACCACTAAAAATGGAGGAAATCAGCAACTACGTCATTGTAGACACAATTTTGAGCTTATCTTGTTTATATTATGCCACTGGCTTTCTCAATAGCGAGTCATAGACCAACTTTTCCTACCGAGGAAAGAGACTTCTTCATATACCTCATGTTTCAGAAAGATTCTAATTAGTGAGCCAAGTAAAAATTGAGCCCACTAATTACATCATTCTCTTTAATATTTACTATAAACATTTTATATAATACATTTTTATGAGCGTATATCTAAAGTGTGAAAACAAAATGACTTTCAGGTCTGAGGGAAGAAAATGTCACAAATGTACCTCAAAGTCACATCAATATTCCTCTGCTCTGCAGAGTTCCACCAATGTTTTTGAACTAAAGTTTAAAAGAAATTGTATTTGTCTGAGTTTTCCAAATTAGGTTATCATATCTATTTATGACAAGCAGTTCCTGTCATGTAATATGATTACATGGGCTTTATCAGAAATGACACATTGGATGATTTATACGATGTGTCAGCCAGCGAGATACAAAGGCAGATAATTTCCTGTAATTACTTTTAAAATAATTTTGAAAATGGATTTTAAATAAATAGTATGTGACTTGTAGTTGAACTAATTATAAAATATCATTCCAAGACATTATTGGGAATGAAATAATCAAAGATGTAAAACATTGACAGGCATTTTCTGGCAGGTTAAGGAAGACTTTTCTTGAGACATCAGATATTGGGAAGTTAATAAGGTATGACCTTGAAACTGTTGGATTTTCACCGACCAAAGAGACATTTATTGTGTCCCTCATTGTTCTGGTCATGTCATTGTTTGTTCCAGATTTAGGCCATTTGTGTCTCTGCAGTGGATTTAACACTCAGCTCATGTTCTGCTCAATCCTTCATATTTTTCATAGCCCCAAAAATTATTGTTGCTACTAGAAACATTTCATGGTAGGTACCATTTGTCTCCACCGAGCCCTATCTTGTTGACAAATGAATTACTAAATGAATGGATGTACAGAAATGGAAAATAACTGATCATCCTTTTGGTGCAAATGTCCAAGAACTCCAAAGAACTCAGAGTAAAGCTGTCCTTGAAACCACTTCCTAGGAGAAAGATGATTACTTCTAAGAAAGGACAATGTCTGCATTATATTGAGAATAAATTGTTTTATTATTTGATTAGTTAGATATCCTAACTAAAGCAATAGATGTACAATATTCAACTTGGTTTGGTCAAGATGAGACTTTAGAATACAATGCCCAGCTGAACTTGAACATACTTATGTACTAAGAAGGGTTTATGATGAAACATGGTGAAACCCCCTTGGGAGACGTTTGTGGAATGTCAAAACTCTTCCTGGGCTTGCTGTTTGTTTGATAGTGTCCAGCCACATGAGATGCCATTGAACAGTCTTCACCAGCTTGGGGAGTGTGTCAATGCAGTCATCCATTAGGCACTCTGCACGCACTTTCTCAGAGGTCCACCTTTAATACACAGAAAATGTTTATTTATTTTACTCCCAACATCCTTATTGCTAGTTGCAGAAAGTAAAGGTTCATTCATCAATAAATTCCAGACTCCATTTACCAAATTTCCATTCTTTTCTTTAATGAAATTTGTCTGTAAGGCTTTTAAAATCCATTTATAAAGTTAGAAACATATTCAGCTCTCCTGTCTCGTAGATGGATGGCCACATTATTACTTGTCTGTCAAATATAAGTAGGGTTGTTAATAATATAGAGGCAGCTACTAAAGATTCCAAACGTGAGTGTTTCCTTTGCGGAAATCGCAATCCTAAACCCTTGAGTTCCCCTTGGAATCAATTACCTGATTTTCCAAGTACTATGAAGCAGCTACTTTTAGGTAGGGGAACGAGACACATGTAAATATTCCTTGCCCAAACAAGGCAAATGAAATTTAAGAATGGAAAAACCAAGAAACTGCACTTTATACTAAGACTAGCCTGGCTTGCTCTATTCATAACACAAAGAAGAGTCTCAGTTTCTTTCCCTCTGGTGTATGTTTCTCCATGGATGTTGCATCAGAGTTGGAACCAAAAGTGGGAAGAATTCCAGGATCTTCTGAAAGGACCAGACACCTTCCTTAGCTTGTAGAGTATTGATATTACGACCTACTTTTGTCATCACATTACCAAGAGAGTGCAGGACAAACGTACAAGAAAATTACTTCAGTATACAGTAAAGCGTAGATTTTATGGCTTAGATAACCATCCCTTTAAATTTCCATCCATAGGTGCAACTGAGCCCACATTTCAGAATTCTTTGCTCTTCAATTTCAGGAATCAATGTAGCAATGTATATTTGAGTTGGAGATATACACTTATCTCTTAGTATTATGAAAGATGTATTAAAATATGCGTTGATGCATTTTATAAGCTAATATGCAGTTACAGAGCATGTTTCAATGGAGCACTATGTAGCCATACAGAAAGACAGATATAAGTGCTTGCAAGAAAATAGGGCCACCAAGAGTCAATAATGCTCAGTGAAATGGACCAAGCACAAAAGGCAGACTATAAATGAGGTCTCTTTTATGAAATACACAAAAATAATAACATAAGAAGGCCCCAACGTAAATGGCAGGGTAGAAAGAGAGGTAATGGTCAGATGGAAAAGGGGTGAAGCTCTGAAAAACGGGTGGACATAGATGCACAGTAGTTCCACAGTCCCCATGGTTTTAATGTGTTACAGAATTTAGAATTCACGTATTTACCAATAATGGTAAATTTTACATCACATGAATATTTTTACCACAATAAAATTATAAAAAGCATGTTTTCCTATTATAAATACAACAATAACTCAATGTAATGCAATGTAGTTTTTTTTTACAACTCTTTCCTATGTTAAGATCTTTTTAGGCATGTACTTATGGCAATCTCGCATCTTTTGTATGTGTTCCATTTTGTTACGTGTTATTGACTCCAGATGACGCCATCTTCTTGCCAGTGCTTCATATCTTTCTTTTTAGCTGTATAGTATTCTATTATTTATATATAAATATACCATACTTCTACATCCATTCCTTTGCTAATGAGCACATAGGTTGTTTCCAGGATTTAGCTATTATGAATGGTGCTGCTGTAAACATGGCTATGCATATATCTTTATGATATGATAATTTCAGCTCTTTTGGAAAATACCCAGGAGGGCTGTAGGTGGGTTAAATGGGATATCTCTTTTACACTTTCTAAGGAATCTCCAAACTGCTTTCCAACATGGGTGAGTCATCTACCGTTCTACCAACAATAGAGAAGTATTCCCTTTCCACCAAATCCTAGCTGACTGTTGTTTTCTGAGTTCTGTATGTAAGCCCATCTTACTAGCATGAGATGGGATCTCAATGTTGTTCTGATTTACATTTCTCTGATGGCCAAATTGTTGAACACTTTTCATGTGGTTGTTGGTCTTTTGTGCTTCTCTTCTGAGAACCGTCTTAATTTTAGTTGCTCATTTCTTAATAAGGTTGTGTGTTTTGGATAGGAGGTTGGATTTTTTTGAGTTCTTTGTATATTAGAGATATTGTCTGTCTGAGGTATAGCTAACACAAATTTTCTCCTGTTGTCTGGTCAGTCTCTTAACCCTGCAATATAGTTTTGAAATATAGTTTTGATTTGAAAACACATGAATGACATCTCAAATTGTATTCATCATTAACCATATCTAGGTCTCCTAGAAAAGAGAAATCATTAAGAAGTGTTTTTCATAGTGATAACTGAAGTTCCCTGAAAGAAGCTTCACTCTCCATGGGTCTATTGATTACCTAATTGGATTCCTGAGAACCTCTGAAGAGACTGAGACATTGTGCCTAGCCAGACTGTTAAAGGTTATCATGGCTCTTTTTCATGGCTACATCTGTTTTCCTCCTTTATACCTAACTTAACATCCTGTGATAAATCCTTTGATATGTAACACTTCTGAAAGTACTAAATAACCTTTCTAAGGCGGAAAAACGAAACTCCTAGCTCCCCACAAAGAGCCAAGAGTGTCCTTAGATAGCATTTGAGGCCTATAGCAGAGATTTCTCCCCCTTCAGGGTGACCCACCTACCTGATGCTTGTACGGAGACTTTCAAATTTGGCTTTGATCTATGACTTTCTTCTACTGTGTAACTATAAATACTGTATGTAACTGCTACTCATTAGATAATGATTTTTTTGGGAAACTTGAATTCCTATTCCCAGGCCTAGGTCACTCTTTCTCTTTAAGGTAAAAACTAGCTCTTTTCTCTTTAAGAAATGTTTTTGCATTGACAATAGCAAAGAATTCATGAAGCATTAGAACTAGAGTCAGACTCTGACGATAGAGATTGAATTTAACAAGGATGGTGAAGGACTCAGAGCAGTGAAGTCATACAGTGAATTCCAAACAATTGACTCACAAAGATAAAAAAATATATATTTTTCTTCATTTCACTGAAGCAATATTTAGCTTATTTTTAAAAATTTTTTGTTGAATAACTTTCAGATATTGGGTGATTTGTAACTTAATTGGTAAGAAAATAAGTAACAACAGATGCTTTAATTTTTAGAAACTTCAGAAGATAACATCAGGTAACACCTTAAGATGTTGCATGTTTCTGTCTGTGAGAAAAATATTCTTAGGATTTTGCAATAAACAGCCCTATACGCGATTGGGTAGTGTGTATGACACATCACCCTAGTGGATTGTTTTTTTCAGAGCGTGTTTCAGTTTAAGGCTTCCACGTGATGACAAGTTCGTTCATCTCTATCAACACAGGGACTGTGTGATCCACAAATGTGTTCTGTCACCCTCTGTCCTCAGGGTTGAGAAACTACTTTGCTAAGAAACATTGTGGGCTGGACTACCAAGAACTGGTGTTAAGCGACAATGTCTTATTTTCTTCTAACATGCTGCATTCCAGAAGGCTTTTACTGGCTCTGTCTGGGAGCAGAGAAAAGGCCATGCCAGAGAATAATTACAGACTTTCAAGTAACTCTGAAATTCACCATCTCTGTTTTTGCTGAAAGAGAAAACCACCTTGTCAGCTGATGCCCCTGAGAAGTATTAATTTGAGAATCGTGTAATGGACAATTTGAGAAAAAAAAAATATGCTAAGAGTGTAAAAGTTCATTTTGGCTCAAAATGTCTTTTGTTACTTGAAAATTTAAAGGCCATTGATTCATAACTCATTTTATTTATTTTTATCACCTAGTGAGTTGTTATGATCCTCTACCTTGATCATCTAGTGTAAACGTGTTCAAACACACCAGGCAACCAATACTGCTTGATAGTTAAAACCACTGGCTCTGAAAACCTAGACATACCTAAACCCTACTCTCTGTTTGGTAAATTTTTAAATTCTCTGGAGCTTGGTTTCCTCACCTGAAAAATGGGACATTACTATTATTTATCATCTAAGGTTATCTTGGAAATCATATAGAACATTCTCACTGCTGAAAAGAAAGCTCTGTTTAATCAATTCTTTGAGGGTATTAGGCAATATTAGAGCTGGCTATGGGTCTATTCCTTTCAATCTCCCTGTCATTCTTTCACTAAGACACTTTCAATGACGAGAGAAACACAAGCTTCCACAGAGTACAGATTTTATCATATCAGCATTCTTATTTGCATAAAATAGTGCATCTTGCCGTCTTGTGATGAAATTTACTACAGCTTAAAAAATCATAAAATCTAATCTATCTTTGGATTTCTGCCTTAATTCTTTATAAAGAATTAAAATGAATTAGCTCCCATTTCTGGAAACAGAGAAATCTATGCTCAAGGGGCTGGCATTTGGCATGAGTACGTTTTGCTGTATCATCTCATCTCAGAAGGGGAAAAAAAAGAGTGTGTGAAGGACTTCTGAATTTTTCTTTTATAAGAAGTCCACTCTCTCGACAAGCATCCTGTTGCCTCTGTGACAGCATCACCTCATACACAGGGACTGTGTTATGTGACTGGGACGGCTCCCATCAGGCCCTGCCTTTCCCTGCTGCTGCACTGAGGATGACATTTCCAACACGTGAACCTTGTGGAACACGTTCAAATTATGTCAGGGTGTGTTAGAATTTCTGCTCAGCTGCATTCAGCGTAGACTGGGTGACATTTTCTATCCGATTTGGAATAGGGGTACATACATTTGAGTAAGCTTTAATTTTGTCTATCTCGTTACTGGCTTCATCGTCAACTAAACATTCTCTTTCCATATCATTACAAAGACGCCACGGAGGGCACGTCATTCTTAATTGCACTTTAACGTCTTCATGTATAATGGATATGTGTGTATATTAGTATTGATTTGACTGGTAATGTAATGACTATGACTGTTACGGTTTGAATATGGAATGTTCCCCTCATGTGTTTGGAAGGTGATTGGATCACGGAGGTGAACTGTATCAGTTGATTAACCAACTGATTTCCTGTGCTGTTAAGAGGCGAAACCTTGCCAACCCGGGGTGGATCACTGGGTGTTGACCTGGAACTACATACTTAACTCCACCCTTCTCTTTCTCTGTTTCCTGTCTCTCACGTGATAGACAGCTTTTCCCTGGCCAAGTTGCCTGCCTTCTCTTTTCCCATTGCCAGGTGCCTGTGACCGGACTGAGACATTGTGAAACTTTGAGCTCAAATAAGTCTAGTGGGTGTTGGGTACTGTGTCCCAAGAATAAAAGACAATCACATTTACAGAAAGCAACAATAGCGATAATGATAATAATAAAAATGCTAACAAAAAGTTCCTTGGGATGTTTGCCGAATAATACTATGTATCATTCCTCTATGATAAACTAAAAGCATGTCTTTAGTGTTTTTTAGATAATTTAATTATAATTTACATTAAAAATGAGAATACAGTGCGATTGCTCCAGGAAAGTATCTGAAGATAATAATTCAAATCTTTTATAAATTACAGCCAATATTTACCTTTCTGCTACCTTTAGTCTTTTTGAACATATTTTCAACAATGTAGAATTACAGGGTGTCCCAAAAATTTGTTCATTTTTCCTATGTATAGTGACTTGTTGGATGATTTGTACATCGAATTTGGTGTTTGAATTTTCTGTCACAGCATTTATTTCAAATGTTGTGACAAATTTATATTCAAAAAACAAATGCTTATGTTGCATGACTTTGGCAACGTTCTGTAGAACTTTATCCTCATACCTATGCTCAAAATACATCATTTCAGGGCATGCTACTTTATTATTTCATAAATGTTGCTATATATGTGATCAAATTTATCATCAGACAGTTGTGGATAGAATTATAGTGAACACAGACACTTCATGTACTTATCACATATATAGGAGTCATAATAAAACTTTAGAACTTTAACTTTGTAATTTAAAATTTTAAATAATTTATTTCTTTTGAGGAATTTCACATTTCTATGATTGCATTGTGCAATGACACATTTCATGTAAATATTTTCCCTGTTAGTCACATTGTAACTTCAAGATTCAAAACATATATTGAATATAATTTTCTAAAATATGTATAAAGTAATTTTCTCCGAGGAACACTTTAAACATTGATAACTTGTTCATTATTTATAAGCAGGCTTTCTCATCTATACTTTATGGGGTTTTTTTCCCCTCTATTTTCTCTGGTTGGCTACAAAACAGGGAATTTCCCAAGGAAATTTCCTAATTTTAAGGATTTTTCTAATAAAATTACAGTAATCTCAAAGGACATTTCTAGTATGTTGTTTCATAGTTACTATAAGAAAAAATAAACTAAATAATAATAGACAGTTGTAGCTACCATTCCAGATTGTCTTGGAAATCATATTCACGATAGTAATCTGTCTTCGTCTGTAAGTTCTGCGGTCTTGGATTCTACCAAGAGTGTTTCAAGAAAGTTCGAGAAAAACTACATCTCTACTAAACACATAGATTTCTTTTGTCATTAAAAGACTGCGATGTAACAACTATTTGCATATACTCGTGTTGTAGTATGTACCACAGGCAAGCTAGAGGTAATTGAAGACATAAAGGAAGTTGTGTACAGGTTATATATAAGGAGCTTGAGCATCTTGCATATTTTGGCATGCGAAGGGATCATAGAACCAGGGCTCCTAGATGCAGAGGAATGCGCGCATTCACAGACAACGCCAGGGAAGTGCATTTTTAAACCACTTTAAGGGTTGTTCTCAAATAATGGTAAGCATTATAAAGTTCATTACATTTTGAAAGAAATTCATTGACTCCTAAAACCTAGTGGTGTGTTCTTTTGTATCTGTTCTGTTGTGATTACACACTCAACAGAAGAACTTGGTACTTAGCTAAGAAGGAATTTGTTAGTGGCAAACATGGAGCATAGGACTTAGCTGAGAGGCTAAAAACAGGTGAAATTATTGATGGAGATGAGGAGCTATATTTACTTAATTTGTTAAAGTTAATACATTAAGTCAGTAGAATCTGTGTAAACTCTGCTTTAATTATAATAAAAAATTCAAACCAATACTTTTAAAAGATCATTTGTTTTACTAATTAGCCAGGCAAAAGTAATGAGAGGGTACTTAAGCTAATTAAGAAAAAGTTTAAAAGTCATAAGAAAGCAAATATTTAAATAGTTTTATAGACTGAATACAAAAAAGTACACTGTAAACATTATTCTCATTTATTGTTGCATCATTACAAATAGAAAAACCTCCTTTGAAAAACCATGAGAGTCATAAAAATAAATATCTTCTTTGACTCATCAATCTCATTTATAGGAACTCACCAAATTTAAATTAAGGCAAAGTCTTCTTGAGGAAAAACTATTTTCTTTATATCATTTTCTTAGATATAAAACCTGAGATTGTGAAAAATTTACAGTCAGAAAAACAATAAAGTGACTACTAAGTGAAATATCATGTTATCATTACAATAAATAGGACATATTCAATTTGTTAACACAAAATGCTTTGAGAAAGTTGTATGCTATATCCAAGATACAGGTAAAAGATCTTAATTGTTTCCTATCGTTCTTAAAAAGTGATGGGAAAAAAGTTCAAACTCTATTTTGAGCAGCAGGAAGTAGATACAAGAGCAAATCAGAAATACTGGTAAATGTCTAGAACATCCGGAATTTTTTTAAAAAATTATCTCATCTTCATCCTGGTATATGCGTGAGGAACGGTGCTAGAGGAAGTCGAAGTCCCTCCGGGTCTGTGGAAGTCATTAAAGGCAAAAATGCACGATACAGAACCCTCTGCGGGAGCACTGTTCCCAGGTTTAAATGCGGCATGAACAACAGACAGCAGCAGTTGAGATTGTCACGGGTCCCTGTTGATATCCAAAGTAGGGAATTTCTTAATCCACCAGGGATGCACATGACTACCTGCATCTCTTGTTCACAGGGACGTTTTCAACCGCCAACGCTAATCCAGATCTATAGAGATTATAGCTAAACCACCTCTCTAGGGACATCTGGTAGAGAAATTGACTTCTATGGTTTCAGAAGTAATTCTGAGTGAAACACCTTTCTATAATTAATTTAGTCCTTCTCTCAAAACTCTAAGCAGACAAGGGTCACGGAGAAGTGGGGAACACTAGTAAAGGGATTTAAAATTTCCAAAGGCATTGTTGATATTTTTAAAAACATTTAAACGCAGTAGCTCATACATTTAAAAGGATTAACTCATTATGATTGACTTCTTCTTTGTGTTGTTTGGTCACTTGCAATTAGGTTTATTTTGTGAGGAGAGTAGTTTTTGGTTTACAGATATTCTAACCATAAATACAGTGTTTCTCATATAATGATTTGCTTCAAAGAAAGACATTTGGAAAGTCCCATTATGGCTTAAACACATACGAATATCCTGTATTCTATGACTTTTATTCTTGTTTTTACTAGGTTATAGAAGCCTTAAAAGGATGAAAATACATCAAAATTTGTAGGATGCAAGAAAATAGAGCTCAGAAGGAAATTTCTTGAAAAAATGCTTATAGTAGAAAAAAAGGAGAGCTAAAATCAATAATTAACTTCTGTCTTAGAAAAGTAAAAAATATGAATAATTTAAGTTCAAAGTAAGCAGAAGAAAAAAATAAAAATTTAGAGACAAAATCAATAAAACCAATAACATGAAATCAGTAGAGAAAAATCAATAAAAACCAAACTGGTTCTTTGAATAGATAAATTGATGTGATAAAGTTGTATCCAGGTTAACTATGAAGTAAAAAAAATGAACTTCTATTATCAGAAATATAGGAGTTATATCACCCCTGATCCCATAAGCAATAAAATGAAAATGAATATTTTGAATAATTATGTTCACACAAATTTGATAACAGTTAAAATAGGAAAATTTTTTGAAACATACAAGCATATAAGAGGAAAGAGACAATCTGAATACATATATATGTATTAAAAATAAATCAATAATTAACACATTTCTAATTAATGGTATTCACGATCAAGTTTTTTCTTTTATATTTATATCTTATCTATTGATATGTCTTCACATAGATACATGTTTCTGACCTGTGTAATTTCCTTCTCTCTCAAGAATGTACTCCCAAGTTTCTTGCAAAGTAGATCAACCAATAGCAGATTTTCTCAAATTAAGTTTAGAAAGATCATTTCACTTACTACAGAGTTCTTTCTTCTAATACTACGTATTCCACTTTGCTCTCCTGCGTGCATGGTCTGAATAGAAATCCCAGAGTTTTTAATACTTGTTATTCTATTGGCAAGGTTTCAGTTTTCTTTCAAGATTTTCTTGAGTTTTAGTTTAACATACTAATGGTAGATTATTAAGCCTTTGTCCTTAACTAATCTGTATGGTTCTATGGTTTGATATTGATATTGGAAAATTCGGGGCTGGAGGAATGACTCAGCATTTAAAGTAGGTACCTGAGTTCAGTTCCCCAGCACCAGGTAAGTTGGGTGTGGTGGTGCATGCCTGTAATTCAAGCATTAGAAAGGCTGAAACAGGATTGCCATGAGTCCAAGGCCAGCCTGGGCTCCATAGTGAGTTCAGGACCAGCCTGGGCTACAGAGGGAGACCCTGCCTCAAAAAAAAAAAAAAATCAGAAAAATTCTCAGTCACTGTCACTTCAAATATTTCTTCTATTCCTTTTGTTTTTGATTTCTGTCTCTAAAATTCCCATCACGCTCATGCTACACATTTTTTTTTATTTGTCACAGTGTTCTTGCTTATTCAGTAACATTTGTTAGTATTTTCTTTTTACTTCACTTTTATTTTGGACATTCCTTCAAGTTCACTGATATTTTTCTTAGCTATGTCCCCGCCATGGTTGAGTTCATCAATGGCATTCTTTGTTATTGTTATGGTGTTTTTATATCTAACATTTTCTTCTATTTTTTTTTCTTATTCATTTCCACATGCTCACTTTTTAAATGTGATTCCTCACCACATTAGTCTCAGTTATCAAATTGGCATTAGGTAATTTTGCCAAGGGCTATGTATAAGTCTTGTTCTAATGTTTGTTCTGTCTCTTCAAATTGTAGGGTGTTTTGGTCTTTATTATGCCTTTTACCTTTTGTTGCAAGCCAGAAATAGCATATAGGTGAAGGAAATAAATTATTACTTTAGTTTGCAGCATCGTGTTTATCTGGCTAAAGTTTAGGCTGTTTTCACTGTTTGCTGTAGTTATTTCTGAGGTTAAAATTTCCCGAAGTGTTCTTACGTTTGTCCCCTTTTTAGAATTTGGGTTTCTTTAAAGATCTTTTAAAAAAGTAATCTCTGATGTGAGGTTCAAAATTATTTAGTGATATTCTGTTACTATCCAATAGCCCTATTGATGTGCTGGTAAGGTGTGGGATGGAAAGACATTCTATAGTCATATGACTATAGACCTCAGTTCTTCTGTGAACCTCTGCTCCTGGACCATGATCTTCAAAGAGGAGCTCAAATTGTGTCACTCCCCACCAGCCATCGTGAAAAATGAACCCATTCAAGCACAAGGCAAAAAGAAACAATGTTGGTAATATCTGAAGGAAATGGAGACTGTGTAAGATCAAGAAAGGAAGTCAGAATCAAAAAATCACCGTGAAACCCAAATCAAGCCAATATTTGCATAAGCATATGACCTTGGTTTGCATCATCCATAGAGCAAGCCTATGAATCAACTGTGAGACCAACCAACCAAAACACCAAAAATAAATAAATAAAAAACAGGATTCAAAAATAATGAATCAACTTAACACTAAACTCAAAGGAAAACAAAAATGTAGGGTCTATTAGGATTAGAACACATTTGGGTAATATTAAAATAGGAACTTAAAAAAAAACCCTCCAAGGATGTATTTTGAACTATAACCCTTGATGTTATTTCAAACATACCAATAAAGGCATATAAAGCTTTTGTTAAACAATTGGGAAAATAGTAAGCAAGGAAAGGAAGAAAATAAATTAGAATTTCAAGCACAACCCAAGCAAAATCCATACCAAAAAATTTAGAATGAATACTCAGCACATTAAAATATGGTGCGTTTTCTGAGTAATTATGAAACTAAAGCATATTCTGATTTTGGTGCTTTAAGCATTCTCCATAAAGGATGTCAGGTTTGGCAGTTAATGAAAGTTAATAAAATGGCATTAACCCCTAAGGTAGAGAAGATTGGGTGTGTTTGTAGTGGTGCCACGTGCATCTAAGGATGGGTACGAGGCAGGGCAGAGTAGAAGTTTGAGTCTGGGCTGACACTGGGCAAGTCTGAGTAGACACAGTGTAAGGCAATATGTGTAGTGCAAAGTCTACGAGTAGAAATGCTCATGAGGACGCTGGGCCTCTGCACTCACTGAACTGATGATACTGAGACTGGCGATGGGCCAAAGCCCCTCCCTTGCTGATATCTCCATTATACGTGTTGATAGGCATTTATATTATACCAAATACATACAGGTAAAACTTCTCCATGGAAGTATATAACTTGCTTTGGCAGGGTTGTGAAATTATGAGATTCCCCCTTTTCCTAGCATCTAATCTATCATTGTGTAATTGCATAATAAATATGGCTTTATGATTAAAATGGAACAGATTCTTCTAGACTAAAATAATCGACCAAAGTTAATTATCATGTTTATAACAGTCACACCTGTTATATGTAGTGGTTGCCAAGAAGCATCTCAGAAATGTGGAAATGCATCTGCTATCATGATTTGATGGGAACTCCTATGAAAGTCTACATGATAGTGACATTACTCAGTTTTAGGATCTGCATTATGAAAGATGGGGATGGCTGGAGGTGGCACATTTTCTGGATGTGACCACATGGTGACTGAAAGCGCCTTCGTACCACTTTTTACTAGATGTATCAAGCCAGTAGGGAACAAATGATATAGCCCCATTTTATTTTCACATCAAAAATACTGTGAAATGTGTATTTTAAACTAAAAATTTCACGGTGTTTATCAAGTCGAAGAAGAACCTGCAATTAAGTTTAATCTGGACTTTTCCCTTGAGCTTTGATAGAGTTTCAAGAAGAAGTTTTATATGTAGACATATATATATATATATATATATATATATATATATATATATATGTACATATGTGTATTACATATGTGATATAGATACCTATGGTTTCACAATAAAGTAGAAAGTATCTTGAGCCTTGTGCTCAATTTGGTGTGTCTCACGATCTGTGCAAGTCCAGGCAAATGACTTACGTCTTTACTCTCAGGGAAAACATAAAAATGTGTGAACCTTTTCAGTTGTAAAGTTCAGCACATCTTTGAGCCAGATCAAGATGTGGAGGAAGACATGAATTCCTCCACGCTGGGTTCTTCACAGCCCATCTGTTTTGCGTTGTCAGAGATGGATGGTCCACTCTAGGAGGGCTCACCTTTAGCCACAGGTCCAGCCCATCCTCTTCTCCCTGCAGGGAGCAGGAGGTGAGAGGGACAAAATTCCGTGCGTGGGCGTGGCCAGGCCATCACTACTAGCTGCTTGTCTCTAGACTTCCTTACTTATGGCCATGAGATTGATTGGTTCGGATTTTGTGAAAAGTGCTAATAAATAAAGTAATTCACTTTAATTATATTGTCATTTTTATTATGCGGTTACATATGTTGCTTTAGTTTATGTATGAGATAACGAATATAAATATACTTTTAGCTGTAAAATCCTAGACAGATATATGAAATGATTATTACTATGATTAAATCATCTCACTATTACTATGAGATGAATGTGCATGCTGTGAATATACATATATGTACCCAAATCATGCAGATCAATCATACATATGTGTCTTACTTCATAAAAGACTTTATTTGAAAATCATTAGCTATCTTCATAATTTATATATCCAAAAATCTGGCTTGAAAATGCAGCTCAGTGGCTAGAGTTCTTACCCAGCAACCACAAGACCGTAGGTTTGAGTCCACAGTACTGCATAAACTGGGTGTGGTGGTACAGACTTGTAATCCCATTGCTTGGAAGGCTGAGTTAGGTGGATCATCATGTGTTCAAGGCTAGCCTGGGATATACAATGAGTTCAGGGTAAGCCTGGACTACAGAGTTAGACCCTGTCTTAAAAAAAAAAAACAGGTTATATTTCTGAAATACTATTTTCTTGGCTACTTAATTAGTCTAAAAGAATGATTGTTAACTATGATGACACAGAAATTAGAATCATTGATAATTAAATTAGCAAGAAATGGAATAAATGCGCTATAAGGTATTTTTCTTTACTGTAATGGAGTTGAACAATGAAGAGGATTAAACTCATTTTAAGATGGTGACACATGAGTTCGAGTTCGATTCCCCAGTACCACATAAACTGGGCATGATGGCACAAGCCTGTAATCCCAACACTTGGGAGGCCGAGGTGTGAGGATTGCCATGTGTGTGACGCTAGGCTAGGCATCATAGTGAGTTCAGGATCAGCCTGGACTACAGAACAAGACTTTATCTCAAAAAAAAGAGGGCATACCATTATTCTCCAGCCCCTTTTCTTATTTTACTTCACTTGGCCATCATTTCCAGCAGTAATCTTGACCCCCAATGTTTGATTCACTCTTTCTTTCTCCTAATTTCTCTTTTTGCTACCATATCTCATGCAATTCTTTCCTATTTAGTTTCTGCTGCATTTGATTCCTATGACTTTTGTGGTTATAAATCAAAAAAGGAAGTAAGCATTTGACTTTATATAAAATCTCAGCAAAGGAAATAAAAGCAAAATCTAATTGTCACCATATTTTAGGGCAAAGCAGACTCTGATATGGAAGTACTTGCATGTTTAAAATACATGAAGTTCTTGATGTAGGCCTTTCTAACTTGAGTGAGGGGAAACCTCAGTGTTGTTTTTATTTGCATTTCTCTGATGGCTAATGATGATGAACAGTTTTTCATATGCTTGTTGGTCATTTGTATTTCTTGATAAAATCATTTATTATATGGAGATTCTAAAAACAACAATTGATGGTGAGGGTGTTTTAAAAAGGAACTTTAGTCTTATCTTCAAATCTACACAGTACATACATATACTTCATTGCACAAATCTATGATTGTTAGGAAAAAAGATGACAGATAAACATGTTGGCAAACCTTGGTTCTTATGAGAATGGTATGTGAGGTGATGTAACACAGCGAAGTGCCCCTGTACTGTTACAATACAAGGAAGCCATTATTAAAAAAAGAACCATTGGTTTTAGAAGAAGTATAAATCTCTTGTTCTGATAGAAGAAGCTGCAAACATCTTGAGCCATTCCATTAATATCGGGCCACTCTAATTTGAGCCTTGGAAAAGTCGATTCATCAACACCAACTGTTACCACAGTACACCAGAATCTAAAAATGATCAGTCTCAGAGTTCAGCGGATATTTACTTCCTCTTTCCAACTCAGAAATTCAAGTAAACAGCATCCACAACCTGTGTCACTAACATGTTAAGCTGAGGTACAATTCTTTCCAACTGGCTGTGTGAAGAACTTTCCTGAGGGAGCCACCATTCTCTAGACCAGCACAAGCTGGTGCTGTGCAGAACAGCCTTTCCTGATATCTTAGTAAGTATGGCCTGTAAACAGAAGGTTTCTCTGTGTTGAGAATAACATGCATCTCCTTGCAGAATATATCATTGACCTTGTAGAGCAGTCCTGACAGAAATCGCTTATTGTAACTTGTTTGAAAAACACAAGATTTGCAATACTTTTTGACTATGACATACATCTCCCCTACATCTTGCACCTCCACCCTCTTTTTCTTCAGGTGCACCTATCACCCCAAGATCCCAAGTGCTTCAGTACTTAAAAAATAATAATAATAATAATTGGGAGATACTATTTTGAATTCTCATGTTTAGGTCCAAAGGGGGATCAGATAGTCATTCATTACTGAAGTAACTGTCTTCATTGACAATTAACTTCCAATAATTGAGAATCTTATTAGGGTCTCCACCAGAGAAGATAGCCAAAATTGCATGCAGAATACAATTTTTAAATTCCTGAATCATGTAACCCTCATTTTTTGAAGTCTGAGATTCATTTGAATTTTTTGATTATTGTATAATTTTTATTTCTATGCTTTTAAGGCACTGCTGCCTTCTCCATGCTCAATACTGTTCAAATTGTGATTTTAATTAACAAGCAGAATTTCAATAGAAAATACATTTTTCTCAAGATAAAAGAAAACGTATCAGTAAATCCATTGTGTTACTACTACCTCGGTATAGTTATTTATGGAATGGATTTCTTCCCAAGTTAAAAACAAAGTGTAGGAGGGAACAGCTGAGTCTGGTGATTCAAACTTTACTTACTACAATAAGATAATGGTAATTCAATACGAAAAGAGTTGGATTACAAGTCAGAAAATAACTATAGTGAAATCTGAATGTAACGCAATATGAATTTTGGCACTTTGACTAACATGAAATTGTCTAGAGGCAAAACTCATTTGCAAAGAGTTGAACATTTGTATGATTGTTAGTACCGTCTAGACAGTGAGCAAACACAGAGGGGACCGTTCCCCGCTGCCCGTGTGCGTGGCAAGGCCTGCGTTGTGACTTGTGATCAGCGGAGCGGTTCCAATGTGATGGGGTGTTGCTGTCTTGATTAGACACTTTACGTATAAATATAAATATATATGCACGTTTTTTGGATGGGATTTTATTAACAAAAAGAAAAGAATTGTTTTAAAATAATCAGAGAAGCAGCATCCCAACCTGGATATTTTGTTTCCTAAATTAGTTGAATGTATCTGGGCAAGTCAGTTTCCCCAGCTGTGAGTGAATAAATTTCACAACCCCTGGCTACATCACAAGTCAGTAATTATATTAACCTGATGTTTCAGTCGATTAATTACAGACTTTTAAAAAGGAAAAACAAATGGTTCTCTCGCATAAACTGGTTAGGATTTCTGAAAAGCATAAATATCTGTCACCCATAGACATACTCCACATAATCTTTTGCTTCTTAAGTTAAATTTATATACCTTGGCAGTCAGGTGAAAATTTTAGGCGATTACCTTTCATAGGGCAAATACCATCACAAAAATACCTAAGAACTAACAACCGTACTTTGCATGTCCAGCATCGTTCTTCGTATGCCCTGTTGGATTTGCCTGGTGACCGCCATTGCATTCTGCTAAGAACACACTAAGCAACAAAATTTTCTGATGTCAAAATGGTCTGTCATTTCCTTAATCTATATCTCATGTGTACTGCTGATCTGACAAGAAATGTCAAGATAGTTAATGGACAGTTAGCTCAATCAGCAAAGGATTTTTAAATTGTCTCTACATTTACAGATGTTTAAAAATTACATGTACAAGGAATCTTTTTTCTTTCTTTGTTTCTCATAAAAATACATGTTATAGTTTTACTTGATTTGTTTTTATGCACTCAGTGAATACTTTATGACTTTCTAACAAATCATAACAGTAAGTAAAAAGAAACCATAGTAATAATTCTTTTTCTGATGATAAATTTGTACCTTTTCTTTGTAAATGTTTCTATTTGTCACAAAGGCCAACTCCTTTATTTAATCAAATATTTTCCTAAAGTTGTTTTTCTCCAAGTTCAAATGAATCCGAGATTCTTTGTTCTTACTTAATTGAATGCACAACATTTCCAAAATCAACTCGAAGTCGGCTCGGGTTTTATGAGATTATTTGATGCACCAAATACAGCTTCACAGGGACTTAATGGAAACTGTTATAATGGATTGACTGAAAAAGGCAGGAGGAATATTACAGTTTTGTAGAATGAAAGGTTTACAATATCAACATTAGGTTTTCCACTGAGAAGAAGCTAAATTTAGAGGCTCTGCACCGTGCCAGCATTGGTGTGAGTCATTCCCCTTCCTTTACAGCAACCCAAACTCTAACTTCCTATCATAGGGCATGTTCTGCAGCAACCAGCAGATTTCAGATCTCAGTTTCGTGTATTTATGTTCCTCAAAAAAGAAAAAAAGTCAGCCTAAGTTTGTAATTTCAGTGGAAATCTAAATGATTCCAAGAATGCGAGTGAATAACAGCAAGCACCAGATATTAGTCAGAACAGTTTCACTTTCAGAGATGAAATTAGATCTCAGCTAAAATTTGCAGACACCGTGAAAGGAAGAGTGAAGTAAAAGTGCTTGTATTTGAGGTGAAATGACTTATCTTGTGCAGGGACACAAGGCACACATAGAGACAGAAATAAAGGCGTAGGTGTGTACAGGCATGCAGCCATGTTGTCCTCAGAGATACACAACAGTAAATATTCACATGAACACATGGAGAAACAGCCACACAAACGCACATACAGATACACACAAGTCACACAGAGATACTCAGCACACCCCCTCCCCCCAGAGGTAGAAACGTATAAGCAAACTTCAAGGCACGTGCCTGTGAACACAGATGCACACACACACACACACACACACACACACACACACACACGATAAACTTTATTTAACTCCATTTTATGGTGAAGCTTAACAACCTAGAACATTTTCCTCTATATTGTACCCACTTTATCTTCAACAGCAAAAGAAAAGTGTATCAATTAACTCGCAGTTTTTAAAATTTTAGAAGTTTAAAATTTCAGCATTAATGAAAAGGTGTGCCCTATCATCCTTAGTTCCTTCTAACTTTTCAAATGTTTAAATTTTGTCAAGTAAAGAATTCAGTCTTGTGTGGCTGTCCCTGCTGCTAAGCTCCTGCTTCTTGGCCTGGACTCTGATATGTCATTCCCTGGGCTGTAGAAGAAGCAGACTGACAAGGAAACAAAGCCCACGATGACAGTAGTCCCCTGAGGTCACTCGCTTCCAGGTACACACTGCTTTGGTCTGCGGATCTACCTGAGCTAAATCCTCTTGTAGCCATGCACTAAGTCAGGAGACTGTGGGAACTGAGGTGAATTCAATTCAGTGTTTTCAAATGATTAATGGAGATCTGTCTCTCTCTCTCTCACTTATGTCTCTTATGTATGTATATTTAGTATATACATATACATATAGTATCTATCATAAAGTTTAGAAATGAAAAATACAAAGAGGAACACTCATGTAATGATAATGATTTTTAATCTACCTTTGCAATGGAAACATAAAATTTAAAGCTAACAATGGCTAAGATACCAGAAGGTCAGGAAAATAACTCATCGGTGGAGAAATCAGAAGCTAGCTGAATGGCTGCAAAGTTTTCTCACAAAGCAATTCAATAACCTCAGTCAAAATAGAATTCTTTTTCGCATAAGTGTGTGTGTGTATGTACACACACACACACACACACACACACACACACACACACGAGACTTAAATGGTTACATTGACCTTGCATAAGTCGTACACATATATATCAAATCAACATTGCGTTATCTTTCTCTCCTTTTTGGCCCTTCCTCTAACTCCCACTATCACACCTATTTGTTTTTATAAAATGCCTTTCAGTGTCTCATATTAGAGAAGTCATACAATATTTAGCCTTCAAGTTTGACTCGCTTCATTAAGCCTGATGGTCTCAACTTGCAAACATTTACCAAAAAAAAAAAAAAGCCTCAAATCTATCTGTCTTCATAAAAGAGTAGTACTCCATTGGGTACATATAACGTGATTGTCGTATCTATTGGTCTGTTGGGTATTTTGGCGTTTTGGCTATCGTTAGTTATGCTGCTATAAGCATGGGTATATATGTATCTCTGCTATGGATTGCTTTTAAGTCTTTTGGAAAGATACTCAGAAAAGTCATCACTAGATTGAATGGAATATTTATTTTCAGCTTTTTAAAAAATAGAATTATCAAAGAGTATTCTAACAATGAATATATTTTAATCATCATGTAGGATCAACCTAAGCTTGTACTTCTGCAACAATAATTAGATGTTCTTTAAACTTGAAAATCTTTAATAAGGAATGTAAATTTGGTAAGAGTTTTTATGCACTTGTACACAATTTAATGTAGTAGAATATGTATTAGACTTTTATCTTTAATAATATATTTTTGAAATAATGTGGACAGCAGAATAGATTCATTCTAATACTATATGAATCCCTTGTAATCTGCCTCAGAGTCATTGAAGAAATAATTGAAGAAATATTACAATGGAACATTTCGTCTAGTTATTTTCTAGAAATGTATGAAACATCAAGAAACAAAATATAAAATTCTTTGCCTTCGTGGAATTTAATTTTCATACCGTTAACTATATTGAGTAAAACCGATTTGCAGTGTGTTTAAAGATGATATGGATCTTAAGAACGATAACAAGGTGGAAAATACTCAGAATATTGAATGCCCAGTTGTTGAGGTTTGATTTAGAAAACATTGTTCACAATGAACCTCTAAATTAAGGAGATAGTTATTGGCCAAGTCTTGAAAGATGAGAGAAAGTGAGACTTTGCCTGGTGAAGGAGAATTTGGGATGGAGAGAGTACACATTAACTAACAAGGGAACTTGCCCTAGATGGTGCCCAGGGAACAACGTGCTTGCAGAGGCAGGGAAGGAAGGAGAAGGAAGTTAGAGAATTACAAGGTATTTACAGGAAAAGAATAGGTGTTTGTTCAATATGAATTCTTGCGCCATCAAAAGGCCGGAGTATATGAACTGAGCCAGTGGACTTCAGTTTCAGAAGATAATAGTGGTGAGATAGAGTGTGGGAGTGAAAACACAAGTCCGCGACCAATCAGCAAGTTTCGGACAGGAGAACATAGTGTGTTGCATAACAGTGGAGATGAACAGGCTCTTATTACGTCTCGAAGGAAGTGACAGCAGTGCTTACCAACGGTTTGGATCAAACGACTGGAGAAAAGGAGGTAAGGATGACACCCAGTTTCTAACCTTATTGGAGTAAGAATAGAACAGGAATTTTGCTCAGTAAAGATGGGGTAGTGAGACGTACACAAAGTGCTGCCAGGAAGCCATATCAGCCGTTCCGTTTTAGAGCTCTTGAGGTGGTTGTGAATTAGAAATTCAAGAGGTAAAAGTGGAAAGCTATATGTGCAATTTAAGTTTCCAAGAAACAGATCTGAGCTCAAAGCAAAACCGAAGAGTTGTTGTGTGGGTGCTCTTTTAATACGAGACACTGTGTGATCACGAGGGGAGAGAAGGGCAGAGAAAGGCAGACTCCGCCTCAAGGCAACAGCAGGCAAGAGAGGAGAACAAAAACAGGAGTAAGCCGACCCCAAGGGAGCAAGATCAGTGTTGTGGGCGGTGCTGCGGAAGCTGAACTGGAGAAGTGCGTCAGAGGGGAAGGGCGGGCAACTCTTAAGTAAGACCGAGAAGAGCCATCCAAGTGCCTAGAGAGGCCATGCTTATTCCACTGGACAAAAACCATTTTGATGGCGTGAGCTGTGGAGTAGGTGTGGTAGAAGTAGGAGCAACAGTGAACAGAGTGAGAAGAATTCGGCACAGAATGCATACGTGAATCTTTTGCAAAATTTTATTGCAAAAAGAAACACGGTTTCGTTGTAATAGCTGATAGTAGAAGCTGATTGCAGACCTAAAGTTTTCAAGCAAATATAGATAGCATGTGTATATTCTGGAGGGGAATAATTGAGGAAAGAGGGGAAATAGAATAACGTGGAAGAGAAAATGGAGTATTGGGGCAGCCGTGTCTTTCAGCATGAGATAAAATTTGTGAGCAAGGAGACTGATTTCACATACAAGTCTTGAGAATTTACTTACAACAGTAGGTGAAAACTCAGAATATATTGCCAGTACCAGGTGGGTAATTATGATGGTGCAAAAGTTCCCTTCTTGCTTCTTCATGGCCCTCAGTAAATTAGAAGGCACAATCTTCACCCAAAGATGAGAGTTACAGGAGCTAATAAATCAATGTGAGACCAATAATTCCATACAAATACAGCTTAGAGAACTTAGCAGGCACTTTACAAATGAGGCTATGCAGATAGTCAGTGAACATGAGAAAAAAATCCAATTATCATTAGTCAGAGAGAAATGCAAATTAAATTTAATAAGATTTCAATATGCACCATCCAGAATTGCTTAATTTCAAGTTCTTAGATTTCAATTACCTGACTTGGAGTGGACAGGGCTCAATTTAAACTCTTAGTTCTTACTGATAGAAATGCCAACACATGGAATGACTTTGTGTGGAACAAATTGATTAGCCATATGTGGTGTTACCCAATTCTACTCCTCCTAGGCTTCTATCCAATCAAAATGAAGGAAATTGTTAACCAATAAAATATGTGCAAGCATGTTAGTAATAACCTCAGGAAAGTGATTTGTAGACTTCAGATTGTAAAGAATACTTCAACAAACTCGCTGAAATTATTTACGCCCAATAGAAATTAAGATTCCAATAAAGAAATGGAAGTACTATAAACAATTTTTTCTGATGTTATCTTGAACAAGGAACACAAGCCGACATCAAAGAGAGGCCAAAACTGAGCAAGTGTTCATTCCTCTGGAAAAGTACAGTGGGAGCCAATTTTATTAACAGTTTCTATAATTTTTGCATTGTCAGAGGTCCATATCTCAGTTGAATATCGTTAAGAGGTTTTTTTGTGTTCTTATCATGACTGAGATAGACATTGACAATAAAGGATCTTATTGTAATACTGAACTAAGCTTTAATGTGAAAGGCTGACATAATTGGACCATGACATTATTATATTTCCAGTCACTACACTCATTAGTGTACTAAACATTTTCAGAAATCTCAGCTATGAAAATTACTGTCTGTGCCAAAATTCTATTCTCTCCCATATTAATCATATTTGATTAATATGATATGAAACATAATTAAATAATTTAATGCAGGTGTGTGGATTAAAACTACTCTAGAGCTTTCATTGCATAAACATTGAAAAATGGTGTGCAAGCTTCAGTTTGCACAAGTGATTAATCTGTTATTCTGCACTTAATATTAGTTATTACACTCTTATTTACATGACTGGCTCAAAATATGTCTAATCATTGACACAGTCCTATTTGATCAAAATTATTTTAACTCAATATTTCATACTTAATTTATAAGGAGTACAGAAAAAGGGAATGAATAAAAAATTTCATATTACCTGACATAGCTTCAGGTGAGGCTGTTTTTGGAAATGATTGCAAGTTAAAATACTTCATTTATTCTCTTTCAAGGTGCTTAGTGGGATAGTTTTAATCTGATATGTAAGTGAACTAGTATACGTAGATTTCTAAATTTTAGTTCTCATTATTACTCTAATTTTCTTGTGACCAATATGTCGGGGTGTTCTTATATAGTCTCCCACACTAAGCTCACTTACAGAAAGAGTAATGAGAGGGGAAGTCTCGTAGGAAGATTCCAAAACCAGAAGCTGAGATGCCCAAGGCACATGATTTTGTCTATTTCCTTCCTGGGAGGGTTAATGGAACCATATCAGATGGATGGGTATTTATGTTGCTCTCCAGAGGCAGAGATTTTCAAATTGTATGTAACTTGTGAAGTTCAGTCTCATTTAGCTTTTTGAGAGTAGGAGTGCATAATAAAAATAACTTAGAAAGTAATACAGAAAAAAGGAATAGAGTAAAAAGTGAATTAAATCATTTTTAAAAACCCTTCAGTAATACACAGACCAACAAGAATTTCCACTCATTAGAAATTTATTTGGCTCTGGAAATGATTCTAGTTATTTAAGTATATTCTCTTGTTGAGGTATTTTTTGCTATCATATTTCCCTCGCTCCTGCTAAGTATAAGCAAGCTTAAATTGTCTAAGGCTAGTCAGTATTGACAGAGGTCTGACTACCGGTGCGAGTTGTTCAGGTAGCGTGATATTTGTGGAGAGAAAAGGAAGTGACTTGTATGAAAACAGCCACTCACTTCAGTACACCCCCGTTTTCTTTTACAAGTGGTTAAGGCAATTTGTGTTCGATTTCTTGTGCTGGACAATCTGGGCAACCTCTTAGTGCACACTAAGTGCCCTGTACCCATTTTGCTGATGCTTCAGTAGGTTTCCATTGATGATCGTCAGCATTGTTTCCTGCAATAATACTAAATATGAATGAAAAGTGAATAAGAATAGAATCAAGTATTTCCTGAGACACTTATAAAAGCTGACAGCTGGACAGAGAAATCTATGAGTGGGTCCACTCATTTGTAGTTAACAGGTGATATAAATTCTGTTATTGATCTATTGTCCCACTATTTTTATTAATATACATATGTAATACATAGTGTTTACAATGGATTTGGGTATTTCGTGCACACGTGTATCATATCAACTTTACAATCACTTTCCATTTTTAACCCCCCCACCCCCTCCTTATCCCTTCCCCTTCCTCTGGCTATCACTTCGTGTGGTTCTATAGAATGCCTGTGTTCTGGGTTCTCCACGTCACAGAAACTATTCAGTACTTAACGTAATAATCTTCCACACCTAAATCATTTCACTTAAGTTACTACTCTAACTCAGCTTCCTATTCCTCAAATGGGTCTCAGTAGTTAAATCTTGATGCCTCTTCTCTGAATCCAACCGATCCCTTTATTGGGATATTTACCCCAAAATTTGTTTCTTCTCTATTTTGCTGTATCTTTGCTGCTATTCTTAAACCTGGCTTTACCCACCAGTTCACATTAGAAAATAACTACAAGCGTGTAGTTCAAAAGACTAGTAAATTTGGGAAAGAAGAAAAAAAAGTTAACTTTCAAATTCCTTAGCTGAATACCGGAAGGAACACGTTTGTACAATCACAGGGTTATCTTTACAGCAGTCCGTTTTCTTAGGATAAATCTTCATCAGTGCGCTAATAAGTGAATTGTTACAATAAAAAAGTTAAAACTATATCACATTGCTTCACTAAATGAACTTAAGTCTGTACCACATAAGTATACTTAAAGTAACAGATACGAAGGCAAATTTAGTTATTTCAGAATTTTTTAACTTTCATAACTTACTCATATTTTGCTGATTACTAACATTCTACTAGATTTGGTTTATAATTTTATCCATCCATATATTCGTGCATTTGTATTCCTAAGAGATTTATGTCAATTCCCCATGTGGCATTATTAATTAGAAATTATTCTATTTTGCACACTACTATTACTAGTAATAATATTGTGGGGAAAATTTACAGGTTTTACAGAAGAACTAGAACCTGTTTTAAAAGTATAGCAATCAGATGATCACTGAATTTTTTGAACTTTAGCTTCATTAATTTCAACTATTTCAAGTTTATTACTTTTTTGTTACATTGAATCTATAGATAGCTGTGAGTGCATTCTATTTCTATATTATCAATAAAGTTTTATGTTTACTGTATTATTTGAATTCTCTCATATAATTTCTATCTTTCTCCTGAAATCCTCTTTCCATGCATATTGTCAACTTTTCAACTGAGCTTTCACTTATTACTCATCATTATTTAAAAATTCTTGTCTCAATGTGACAATATCTAGAATATCTCTAAGTCTTGTTCTATTGGTTATTTTGTCTCTTGAATTTTTTCTTATTTTTACTTAATACTTTTAATTACAAGGCAAATATTATATGTAGAACAGTGAAATATTATCATGTATGCCTGGACATGAGAATCAGGAGGAAATACAATTTTACCTCAGCCTTCACAGGGATAGTATCCTGTAATAAAAGTCAGATTAACAAGGGAATAATGCAAATTCATTAATGCATGCAATGGATATTACAGACAACATATCTCAATTAAAAGAAATTAAAGCAGTGCATCTGGATTCTGGCAAAGGCAGTATCTTCCAAAAAAGAAAAATAAATTCATAGAGAAATTACAGGATGAAAAGCAGTTCACTTTTCCCAAGGCAAGGAAACTATGGGAAAATAAATATGTTGAAAGAAACTAGTAATTTCCTTTCAGATTCCTTTGGGACCATCTCTGAGATGATAACAATTGTCTCCAGTAAAGAAAAATTTATATCCTGTCTTTAGGCAGAAAAGCGGAGGACAAAAAGAACTTCTTCCCTGCCCGATGCCTCTAAATGTTTGATACCCAAACTAATTTTTGTGTCAAAGAGTAGTATTTTAGGATGGCACTTTATGGTCTTCTTCATGGGTGTACTTTCTTAGCTAAGATGCCCATATAAGAAACGGAGTCAGCATAGTCAGAGTTTGGACTTTTTTGGTTGCTATGTCTACCATGCACTTACCGCTGCCTTCAGTTTCCCTTGGTTTTAGAGTGATGGTAAGGTGGTGGGGCAGGGAGGACCCTCCATGCGTGCGCCTCATGTTTCTAGACATCTCTGTGTGAATGGTAGGTGAGTCTCTCCCAACCCTGCCCTTTTCCGGCACACCAAGGCTCCTCTTGGAACTCAGTGTTTGTTGGTCAGACAGCGGGCGAAAAGCAGAGGGAGCTCTCCATGGTCCTGGCCCAGGCTCGGGATCTGGCAGACTCTGGCCTTGCAGGTGGCGATTTCTTAGTGATTCTGCTCATCTTCCTTGTGGTTGCCAATCACCACTTTTCCTCTATTATGGTTCTGGCACGAGACAATTTTTTTGCTGTTTTATACACTAGTGGGAGGTATTCAATGCATTTATAAAGAGTCTTTTCCTAGAAGAGTTATCTGTGCTTCCTCCAGGGTTAGAGTCTCGGTTTTCTTTATTTTTCCTCTCGCTTCAGTGGGTCTGTATCTGTGTTTTCAATGGCCAAGCTTGTTACTGGACACCTAGGTGTATAAAGCTGCATGTCCGGTCTCTTCAACTGTCTACAACCAAGAATTTTGTTCACTTCTACGCATCATCGTTCTTATAAGCTCCTAGATCAACTAAAGTGGCTTCTTAGGCACTTAATGTTGTAGTTTGGATTTGGGGTGTCCCCCAAAATCCTCCTGCAAAATCCTAAGGTTTCTAGGGCTCTGAGGAGTTCTACTTTCCCAAGGCCAGCCCATACTCAAACTTCAGCTTTGACCTTCAACTATCTTTCAGTGCTCATATAGCATCTGGCCTCTCCCCAGCTCATGTTCATTTAATGTGCTGCATCCTCTGCCTCTTCTGTTTGTTCATCTTTAGTAAGATTTTACTGTACTTGGCTGCCCAGAAATCTCAGACCTCAAATGAACTCAATAGAAGCTATCATGGCATAGATTATTTGTTATTTATTGGAGCACATTTTTCTCAACCTTTCTAGATTGCAGGCAGTAGGTAGAATTCATAATAAAATATTTTATCTAGAGCTTTTCACTTAGAAACATCTGCTAGTTCCAGTATTCTCTGCCGACTTCCTGAAGGTGTCCTAGTTGAATGTGGCCAACTATGGGAAGCAGTTCCAGTTCCTGTTCATCTATCATTGGTCTTTCTATCCCACGTGTAAAATTTTGTATTATAATAACCACCATATTTTGACTATTCCTCAACCTTAAACCTTCATTGCTATTGTTAAGGCTGTCAGTACATACCCACTATTTTCATACCTCTGTACACATAACCTTATCACTCACTGATTTTTTTCAGAAAGTTATTACATTTACATTTCAATTGCCAGTCTACAAGGGTCTCAAGTTTCTGTATCTCTGATAGTGTCATATGTCCTTTTCCTGCTGCTCCATATGGATAGAATGATGTCCCATTGTAACCTTATCCTGCATGACTCTACTGTAAGTTTGAGCAGCATCATACATTTATTTGTTGGTGATTTAGCTCTGCATTTCTATAAATTGCCCATCAGAGTGTTTGACCGTATGTATATGGGCTGGTTTGATCACTTCAGGTGATTTTGAAAGGCGTTTGTATGATTATGCATTATAATTTTTGTTCTAAAATAATTGCTTTTCTATTTGTTTGTGATATAACATATACACATTTTATTCATATAAATTAGAAACTGGGCATGCTTTCTTTATATCTTCTGAGATTCTAGTTTTGCTTAAGTGGGATGCTTTTATCCTTAGGTTATATACTTGTGGTTACCTAAGGCTGTGCTAAGTGTACAAAGGCACAGGCAGTTGCAATGATATAACATATATAAATAAATGTAATTAGAGAAACTCATGGGTGGAGTAGGTGTTATCCCAACCCTCTGCCATCTTGTTGAGCTGCAGCTGGGTTGAGTGTATAATTTCCTGTGTCAGTCCTCATATGGGGAGAAAATGGAAGCAGGTAATCTTTGTTGTTGTGAAAGACAGAAATCTCGAAGTTAGATCAACTAAAGTAGCGTCTTAGTCACCTGATATTATGGTTTGAATCTGTAGTGTCCCCCAAGAGCCTCAGGTACCTATGGATACTGTGCATAGTTGGGAGGGGGACTTGCTGGAAGTGTCAGATGTTTAGGGCTTGACCTGGAGGAGTGTGCACTGGTTCTGCCCATCCCCCCAGTCTTGTCTCTGTTCTGCCATGCTGCTGCAGGGATCTCTGTCTCCGGAGCACAGGCACCTGCTCCGGCTCTAGCTGCTGCCCCATCATGTCATTCTATCATTTTCCACCCACCCATCTATGAATGGATGGTGATTTTTTGAAACTGTAAGCTGAAATAAAACTTCACTCCCCCTAATGTGTGTATTTCGGGTTTTGAGCCACAGCAGCCGGAAAGTGACTGAGATACCTGACAAAGATGAAGGTGAACTTACAGGGTCATAAACACTAAACTCGTATCACTTAGATGCTTCTTCCAAAACCATGCTATTTTCTGTTTAGTGAAAATAATTTTTAACTATTTGGAAATCTTCTGGTGTAAAATAGTGTTTAACTTGTTTTTACTTTCAGATGTGCATCTAATTTTAGCATTTACATATATTGAAGTGTCTACCTTTTTTTTAACTTAATAGAACTGATGTCTTCATTATATATTAGTTTCTTATATTACCCATTTGAATATCTTTATAGTAAAGCCACATTAATTTTATTAATAGTTTTATAGTTTTTAATGATATCTTGCAAATCACTCTCTTTCTAATCTTAATACTCAGAATTTTCTTGGGTATCCATTGACATTTATTTGCGCTTGTAAATTTTGTCATCATATAACTCAACTGGAATTTGATATATTAACTATCAATGAATAGTAAATTTTAAAAGTTTAACATTTTATAAATCAAAGACTTCTCATTTTATATTCTGACTTTCCATTTGTCCATAGAACCTGTTATATTGCTCAGTAAGATATTATTTTACTCTTAATACAGACTCTATTTCCTTATAAATTTTACAAGAAAATTTTTCATAGTTTTTTATTACTACAATTCCTTTTTCCCATTTTCTTCTTAGTTTGCATTATTAAAACAAAAACAACAGCAAAAATATGCCTTCTCTATATTTATCTTATATCCATCCACATTACCTGATTTTTTAGGTTAACTCCAATTGTTTTTGAAGACTTGTTTGGTTCTTTTAGTTATAAAATATTACAACATAAAAATAGACTTATTTTTTGAAAAATAATATT